>RJWM01041181.1:0-15006 GCA_004363535.1 Dasyprocta punctata
TCCTGAATTGATAAACCTTGCGGGTCTATGTCTGTCAATATGATCAACCCCTATGAAGGTAATGATATGTAATATTGTAACTACTGTCAAACTTCAACCACCTCAGAGTGTAAACCTACAGTGTAATTGTATCAGATCTTTTGTTGTTGTTTGTTTTTCATGCTTTTTGTTTCTATCTTCTGTGTCTATTTTCTTTTAAATAAAATTTAAAAAAAAATAAAGTTAGGAAAATCCCACCCTGCTCACCACAAAAATCAGCAGGAAAGTCTGCTCTCTCTGCAACCCTCTTCTCCCATTTTGCCTTAATATCTCACCAGCACCTCACCAGTGGCTACCTCCTGCTTCTTTCTGAAATGATCTTAAGCCAGTATTGTGGACCTTCATTCCCCTGGTATAATCTGGATGCAGATCCTAGTCACTGCTGACCCCACTGCAGCACGGCACACCCAGCCTGCAGCTGCTCTCTCCTAACTTACTGCAAACCTCGTCCACACTACACAAACTACCGAAGTGACTTTTTCTTTAAACGTGCATAGCATGAACTCTCTGGAAATAAGCAGGAAATGGCTAATAGTGTCTGCCTTTGGGAGGCAAACAAACACACGGAGACTGAGATTAAGTAAGGCTTAGTTTCTTCTGCATGTCCTTCTGTACCTTTTGGATATTTTTAACCATGTATTATTTTCCCAAAAATATATTTTATTAAATGTAATACCCCCGGGACTTCTAGATCAAGAACCAAGACATTTCCAAGAACCACTATACCTATTAAAGAGTTTTATAAGTGAGCTGAGAGCATGAGAAACCACAGCAGAGCCGAGGACACATGAGGGAAGACAAAAGCAAAGTTGGAAGTTGGCAGGATTTGAGGTTGGAAATTTAGAACTGAAAAGAGGCTGCACTATAAGCTCTCCTCCCTCAGCTTATGAGGGCAGCAGCAGACATCTACTGTCCGCCAGGTGCTCTGGCATCCTCAGCAGGAAGTTCTCTCAACATATCCTGCTTCTTTCATATGGACAGAAGGACACCTGTTTTTTGATGTACTATACACTCCATTTCAGCACTTAAGAACACCCCTCCTGGGAAGGACAAGCAAGCGGGGCCAGAGGATAAACAAGGAAAGGAGGTGGATGAAGTTGAAGCGGAAGAGAATTTCAGTGGGAAAAAAAAAAACACTTAGTTAAAGATATTAGAAAACTCATGATATATACATGAAATAAAGACACTGTCATGAAAAGGAAAAGAAGATATTACAATTAAAATTTGGGGTTTTGGTCTCTGAAAGTCAATAAAAAGGACAGGAGAAAAAGGTGGTCATGAAATTCCCAGAAAATCGGTACAGGAAAAGGAAAAAGAAAAACAGTTCAATACAACAGTTTTAGTACAGAGAGCCTCACATTAACTCATTGAATTTATTTTTAGAAAAAGAAAAAGAAAACAAAGAAGGGACAAGAAGGTAGTGAAAACAAAGTAATGAAAGAAATAAGAAAATTTTCAGGAGCTAAAGACTATGTCTTTACACTGGAAAAGCCCACAGGTACTGACCAGAATAACTGGGGGAAAACGTGATTCTCATGAAAGACCACAATATTCGGGAGAAAACATTCTGCATTTCCAAAGAAAGGTCCATATGAAGGCACAAAACTCAGCAGTAATGCCTGCAGTAAAAGAGTGCCTTTCAAATGTGTATGCAAATGATGGTGAACTCAAAATTTCTTATTCAGCCAAATCACCAATTAAGTATGAGGGAAAATAAGCACAAGCTCAAAGGGTACTTGTCATTCCCTCTTTCCAAAAACTTACTTCAAAATACATTCCAGCAAAATGTGAAATAAGTCTAAGAAAAAGGAAAACATAAAATCCAAGAAAAAGTAAAATTATGCCAAGAACAAAAGGAAAAAAAATTTGGGGATGACAGTTGCACAGCAGGTCCTGAAAGTAGTTCATAATAAAGCATTCAAAAAAGTGGTGTAATTTACAGAATAATTTACAGAGCTGACAAAAAGACAAGTATTTCTTCCATCATGAAAAAAACTGTCCATTAGAAAGTCTAGAAATTACAAGGCTGAATGTTCATACATGAAGCAAATGAAAACTGCCATGATCCTAAGCAACTGACCAACATAGAGAGTATTTGACATAGAGGCCTACAACATCTTCAAGTGGCTCAAGCTTAGTAACCCAGAATTTCATCTTTATGGTCCATTCATGTTCTGCTATCACTTTGAAAAAGGCTCCAAGTCCAACCAAGATACAAAGCAGACCATCTCCGTGGATTTTACAATGTTAGATGGCTGAGTAATCTTTCTTTCCAAACTCTTCCTTTACCTGCCCCTACTATATACCTTAAAACAAAACAAAGCAGAGTTAACCTCGTATGTCCAGCCTCCTTTACAGCTTGATTACAGAACTAAGGAGATACATTTCCAGAGTCCTTTGGGGAGGCTTCCTTTATGAACAAACAGGCAAAGTCTTGTGAAGAAAAAAAGCTTTGCTGTTTCTCTTCCCTGTTTTTTCTGCCATTTTATGACCAATGATAAAAGCTACATAATAAGAAAGCTGGGACCAGAATGCAGAAGTTCCAAAATGATTTCCGTGAATTCCTCTAGCACTCTTGGACAGATTTTCTTTGAGATCACAAACTAAGTCCCTATAAGTAAGAGTGCAGTTGGCTATGTGTTTGCTGCTGCTGGGGGAAAACATTCCTAACTGAGAGAAGAGATCACTTCTCATTTTTAGTGAAGCCCAGTTTGATTCCTGCTCTGGAAGACAATAACCTAATAAGGATTTTCACTTCAGCCTCAAAAGGACTGTGATATTGTGTAGGATCTCATAGAGTTTGTTCATTTAAACACAATGTCCCAATCAAAGCCACATTCCAATGTTGAATATGGGACTAACGAGACACCACATCTGCCCTCCTGGACCCCAATACAGTACTGGTAGAGAGTTTACAACATAACATGCTGTCAGGGTGTGGGACAATGCTTTGCAAGCATAGCAAAGGGAATAATTTATGTTAATCTAGTAAAATTTTGAGACCTAGCAAAACTTTAAAATTCAAAACCACGTTTTTGGCCTGATTCAGCCATATCAACGTTGTGTCCACCACTGAACTGTGAATTATTCACTGAACAATGCCACAAATGAGCCAAAATAATACTTGCCTTAAATCAATTTATATTTTAGGCTGGGTGTGCCTGTTGTTTTGGGAATTCGCCACACCCCAAACAAATTGAATCCAAATGGAAGGCTCTAATTCAAAAGAAGCCAGCATGTTATTTAGCTGCACCAACCCCGTTTCCTCAGTACGGGATTCCGGCTTCTCCCCAGTGTCTATGAAAGATAGGGAGACAACACCAACACTCCTACTGATTCCAAACCTGTCCTCACCACAGCACCACATATTTCATGCATTTAACAGCATTAAATGAGTACCTATCATGTCAGATACTGTGCCAGATGTTGTGGATTCTCAAGAAAACGAAAATACCTGCTGTCAAGGGCTATGCCTACTGAGGCCAGGGCTTCACACATGAAAGGCATCAATCCATACTGGATCACAATTCCTTGAGTTCTCTAAGGTGACTACTTCAATTCAGATCTTTGTAAGAGTAGGTAACCTAGCAGAAGGTCTAAGTGGCTGCCAATTATTTATCATGCTCTGCTAACCCTCTTCCTATATCTGGTTGTACCAAGTAGCTGTCACAAACATCTCACTTTGCACTTTACCTTCTGTCTCATCAGTGGGGACTAGTGAAAGTTTGTAGTGTAGAAATATACAAGCAGCTACAGATTAATAGGGCTAAAGAATTGAAAGTTTAAGGTCACAGGCTTACAGGTATCACCTCCAGCTATCCTAAGTAGGCTGCATGGAAATAGAGTTTAGGCTGATGACAGATTTGAGCATCAGCATAGAAGCTACAACCCAAGTATGGGAAAATCTCCACAGTAAACAGAGATGGGATTATTCAGGGGTGCAGATGGTGCGGCGGGTCCTAGAGGTTGCGGGCCTGCCCAGCCAGAAGCAAGGCCCTGGCACTGTAGGCCTGGGACTCGCCCGGGCTTCCCTGGCACTCCAGAGGCTCTGAATTTGCAGCCAGACTCAGGGTCCGGGTGGCACCACACTCCGGGGTACACTCTGCCTAGCTGCCTGGGTACGGGAGGTCTCTGCCCCCACCCAGTAAGGCGGAGGCGCCACCAGCACACTCCACCAATATGCCCTCACTAGCTGTGAAGAGGATCCAGCTCTACCCGGTCCCGTGACTCAGTGCAACCCACCAAGGGAAGGCCCGGCCAGCCTCGCAGAACACAGAGGTACTGAGCCCAGCCCAGCCCAGGTCCCCGGAGCTGCTCATCAGGGACTGGACAGCATAGCTGCAGGGGCTTGGAGAGTTTGGGCTCTGCCCATCGGAGCGCAGGGTGTGCACGAGCTCCATTGTTCAGTGGAGCGGCCGGCGCAGCGGGTCCTACAGGTTGCGGGCCTGCCCAGTCAGGAGCAAGGCCCCGGCACTGTAGGCCTGGGACTGGCCCAGGCTTGCCTGGCACTCCAGAGGCTCTGAACTCCTTGAAACCAGACTCAGGGTCTGGGTGGCACCATATTCCGGGGTACGATTCGCCTAGCTGCCTGGGTGCAGGAGGTCTCGGCCCCATCTAGTAAGGCAGAGGCTTCAGCATCACACTCCAGGAGTGCACCCTCACTAGCTGCACAGAGGGTCCAGCTCTACCTGGTCCCGTGACTCAGCGCAACCCACCAGGGGAATGCCCAGTCAGCCTCGCAGGACACAGAGTCACACAGGTTCCAGAAGGAAATGACAAAACAAAAGACCAAGAGGCAGTCTCAGTCCCCCAGCCCACTGAGAACAAACCCAAGAGACAATGAAATGGAAGACAGTGGGAGTCACACAACCCAACTTTATGAAATGATAGAAAATGCAGTAAAGAAGCAGCTTGATGAAGCTAGAGAAACTCAAATCAGAAATAATCTCTCAGCTAAAAAATGAAATAAACATTATTAAAGAAATGTGTATATCTAAAGAAGAGCAACATAAAAAAATAGAAGAACTTAAGAAAATGATGGAAACTTTGAATGAACAATATAAGACACAAACAGAATGCATGAAACAGATTCAAAGGGAAATGCAGGAAGTGAAAAATTCCATGGAACGTTTGAAAAACCGCTTGAATGAAGCTGAAGATAGAATCTCAGATCTTGAAGACAGCATGGGGGCTTATGGCCATGAAAGAAAAGATCTCTTAAAAATAGTAAGGAACCAAGAAACAACAATTCAACAGCTACAAGACAATGCCAAGAGAAATACCATAATATTAATAGGTATAAATGAAAAAGCAGGGGTCAATACTAATGACCTGCGAAGACTATTCACAGAAATAATAGCAGAAAACTTTCCAAACATGGGAAGAGAGTCTGAAATACAGACAACTGAGGCATACAGAACCCCAACTGACCATAACCAAAATAAATCTTCACCCAGACATAATAATTAGGGTATCAGAAATACAGCACAATGCCGGGCGTGGTGGCGCACGCCTTTAATTCCAGCACTCAGGAGGCTGAGGTAGGAGGAGCGTTGTGAGTTAGAGGCCGGCTTGGGCTACAATGCGAGCACAAGGCCGGCCTGAGCTACACAGTGTGACCCTGCCTCAAAAAAAAAAAACGAGGGCCGGGAGTTTGGCTCAGCGGCTTATGTGCCTGTCAGGCAGGTGCGAGACTGTGAGTTCAATCCCTGGTGCTGCAAAAAAAAAAAAAAAAAAAGAAAGAAAGAAATACAGCATAAGAACAAAATACTAAAAGCTGTCAGAGAAAATAAACAGATCACCTACGAAGGAAAGCTTATCAGAATCACGGCAGACTTCTTAACACAAACCTTTAAGTTAAGAAGAGCTTCGAGTGAAGTACTTCAAATCCTGAAAGAAAACAACTTTCAACCCAGATTGATGTACCCTGCAAAACTATCCTTAAGAATTGATGGAGAAATAAGATACTTTCATGACAAAGAACAACTGAAGAAATTTATGGCCACCAAACCAACACTACAAAGAGTACTGAAAGACACTCTAGAAAGAGACAAAGATAGTTACAATCTTAAGAACAACAACGAAAAGAAACCACTAAGCAGGGCAAATAATTAAACAGAAAATGTAGAAAACCAACAACAGAAAGATATCATGACAGGGATGAGACAGTATATATCAGTTATATCAATCAATGTAAATGCTCTCAACTCACCAATAAAAAGAAGCAGACTAGCAGAATGGGTTAAGGAACAAAATTCAACATTATGCTGTGTACAAGAAACACATTTCACTCAAAAGGAAATTCACAGACTAAAAATCAAAGGCTGGAAAACAATACTCCATGCAACAGGAACCCAGAAAAAAGCAGAGGTAGCTATTATGTTTGCAGACAATGCAAACTTCAAACCGAAAATGATCAAAAGAGATAAAGAAGGTTACTGCATACTTGTTAGGGGAAAACTTCAAGAGGAAGAGATTACAATCATACATATATATGCACCGAATATGGGAGCACCCAACTATGTAAGACAATTCTTAATAGACATGAAAAACCAAATAAACAATAATACAGTTATAACAGGGAACTTTAACACCCCACTGTCACAGAGACACAGATCAACCAAACAAAAAATCAGCAAAGAAATAACAGAACTGAATCAAACTTGTGAACAGATGGACCTAGTAGATGTGTACCGAGTATTCCACCCATCAACATCAGAATACACATTCTTCTCAGCTACACATGGGCCATTCTCTAAAATAGATTATATACTGGTCCACAAAACATGCTTAAGTAAATGCAAAGGAAATGAAATAATTCCATGCATATTATCTCACCATAGCACAGTAAAATTGGAAATGAATGACAAAAAAACCTACAATAACCGCATAAACACATGGATATTAAATAATACTCTCCTAAACAACCAACGGGTCACAGAAGAAGTTAAAGAAGAAATTAAACAATATCTACAATTGAATGAAAACGCAAATACAAATTATAGGAACCTATGGGACACAATGAAAGCAGTCCTCAGAGGGAAATTTATAGCACTAAACTCCCACATCAGAAAAATGGAAAGAACACACATAAACAACCTAATCCTTCACCTCAAACCTCTAGAAAAAGAAGAGCAAGTCAGGTCCAAACCCCAAAGAAGGGAAGAAATTATCAAGGTCAGAGCAGATATCAATACAATTGAAACTAAGAAAACAATACAAAGAATTAATGAATCGAAAAGTTGGTTCTTTGAAAGAGTAAATAAAATTGATAAACTCCTAGCCCACCTTAGCAAAAAAAGGAAAGAAAAAACTCAGATTCATGCAATAAGAAATGAAAAGGGTGAAATCACTACTGACCCTGTGGAAATACAGAAGATCATCAACACCTACTCTGAAAACCTTTACTCACATAGATTCGATAACACAGAAGAAATGGACAGATTCCTAGAAACCTATGAACTACCAAAGCTGAATCAAGAAGATGCAACACTGCTTAATAACCCAATCTCAGCTAATGAAATTGAAAATGTAATTAGAAACTTACCAACGATGAAAAGCCCGGGCCCTGATGGATTCACTGCTGAATTCTACAAGAAATTTAGGGAAGACTTAATGCCAACACTCATCAAACTCTTCAAGGAAATCGAAAGGGAAGCAAGTCTCCCTAACTCATTCCTGGAAACAAGTATTACCCTAATACCAAAACCAGAGAAAGACCCAACCAAAAAAGAAAATTACAGGTCAATCTCCCACATGAACATAGATGCAAAAATCCTCAATAAAATTCTGGCAAATAGAATACAGCAAGTTATCAGAAAGATTATACACCATGATCAAGTGGGATTCATCCCAGGAATGCAAGGATGGTTCAACACACACAAATCAATAAATGTAATACACCATATCAACAGGGCCAAGGACAAGAATCACACGATCATCACAATAGATGCAGAAAAAGCTTTTGACAAAATCCAACACCCATTCATGATCAAAACCCTACAGAAAATCGGAATAGATGCTCTCTACCTCAACCTGATAAAAGCCATATATCATAAACCAACAGCCAACATCTTACTGAATGGACAAAAACTGAAAACTTTCAACCTAAAATCAGGAACAAGACAAGGATATCCACTATCACCACTCCTATTCAATATAGTTCTGGAAATACTAGCCAGAGCAATTAGACAAGAGAAAGACATAAAAGGAATAAAGATAGGAAAGGAAGAAGTAAAATTATCATTATTCGCAGACGATATGATACTCTACATAGAAGGCCCCCAAAAATCCATTAGAAGACTTCTAGAAGTAATAACCAAATTCAGTAATGTCACTGGATACAAGGTGAACACTCAAAAATCAATAGCATTCCTGTACACAAACAACAAAGTCACACAGAGAGAAACAAGGGAAAGCACACCCTTCACTATAACATCCAAAAAAAATGAAATACTTAGGAATCAATCTAACAAAGGAAGTAAAAGATCTATACAGTGAAAATTACATTACTCTGAAGAAGGAAATTGAAGAAGATTTCAGAGAATGGAAAGATATTCCCTGTTCATGGATAGGAAAAACAAACATCGTGAAAATGGCCATTCCCCCAAAATTATTATACAGATTTAATGCAATCCAAATCAAAATACCACTTGCCTACCTCACAGAGCTAGAAAAAGAATTCCTGAAATTCATCTAGAACCAAAAAAGATCTAGAATAGCAAAAGCAACTCTGGGCAACAAAGGGAAGGCAGGAGGCATCACAATCCCTGACTTGAAACTATACTACAAAGCTACTGTGATAAAATCAGCATGGTACTGGAATCAAAACAGACCCGAAGATCAATGGAATAGATTAGAAGATACAACCACAACTACAAACACACTCAGCCACCTCATCTTTGACAAAGGGGCCAAACATGTACACTGGAAGAAAGATAGCCTCTTTAACAAATGAGGCTGGAAAAACTGGCTTTCTATATGTCATAAACTAAAACTAGATCCATGCCTATCACCATGCACTAAAATAAAGTCAAAATGGATCAAAGATCTGAATATAAAAACAGAGACACTAAACTTACTAGAAGACAGAGTAGGTAAAAATCTTGATGACATAGGAATAGGCAGAGAATTAATGAACAAAAATCAAATTGCACGGGAAACACTTCCCAGAATCACCAACTGGGATCTCATCTTACTAAAAAGTTTTTGCACGACAAAGGAAATCTCCAACAGAGTGAAAAGAAAACCCACGAACTGGGAAAATATCTTAGCCAACTGTCCATCAGATAAAGGACTTCTATCTAAAATGTATAAAGAATTAAAAGAAATCAGGCCCCTACAATTCAAGGACCCAATCCAAAAATGGGCATCTGAGATGAATACACACTTCTCAGAGAAAGAAATACAAATGGCAAATAAATATATGAAAAAATGTTCAACATCAATGGTCATTCGGGAAATGCAAATTAAAACAACACTGAGATTCCATCTCACTTCAGAAAGAATGGCCAAGATTAAAAAAAATCAACCAACAACAAATGCTGGAGGGGCTGTGGAGAAAAAGGAACTCTTCTCCACTGTTGGTGGGAGTGTAGATTGGTGCAACCACTGTGGAAATCAGTGTGGAGATTCCTCAAGAAGCTAGGACTAGAGATCCCATTCAACCCAGCTATCCCACTTCTGGGCATTTTCCCAGAAGAATTGAAAACATCATACCACAGTGATATTTGTGCACCCATGTTTATAGCAACCCAATTTGTAATAGCCTGATCTTGGAAACAACCCAAGTGCCCATCAATCAAAGAATGGATAAAAAAATGTGGTATTTTTATACAATGGAGTACTACTCAGCTATCAAGAAAGATTGCATTGAAACTTTTATAAGTAAATGGACACGACTTGAGACCATACTCATAAGTGAGATAAATCAAACCCACATGTGTAAATACCGTATTGTCTCCCTAGTGTAAGAAACTGAAAAAATATATATGATCCAAAATCTACAATAAATACTATGTAAGGGTAAAAAACTGCTCGAAGACCAAAAGTAATTGGGAAGAGAAAAGGGGGAAAGACAGAAGGGAAAAGGAAAAGATATAAATCTGTATATATGTATATGTAAGATAACTAAAACGAACATACTGCTGAATGTATTAGTTATTGATAAAGAACGGGTTAATACTCATGATTAGATCAATTTTACATGTCTGTATCTGTTAATGTAAACAAACATTTTGAAGATAACAATACACAATATTGCAACCATTGTCATGTTTCTATCATCCTGTTTTGTAAACCTATAATGTTATTGTTGTGCATTTAAAAAAAAAAACAGAGATGGGAACATGAATTCAAAGCTAGAACCTCAGAGACTCCAACAAAGAAGCAGACAGAGGAAGGAGAGACGAAGAAGAGATTAAGAGGGCAAAAGACCTCAGGTAATAAAAGGTCAAGAGAAAGGAACAGTCATTCAAAGGACTCTGAACTGAAGTGGAAAGTACAAGTGAGAAAGGGAATAAGAAGCAAATTTAATAAGACAGGGTCTTCATGCTAGGAGACAGAAGTGGGCTGAGATGTAAAGAAAAGTGAAGATTCAGACAGGAGGCACAGACAACCCTTCAAAAAGGCTGGCAATAAAGCACTATGGAGAAGATACAAAAGTAGTAGCTACAGGCCCATGTGTGAGTTTTAAACATATTTAAAGGGTGTTGGGAAGGAGTAACTAAAAAGGGAAAACCTGGAGATAATAAGAGTGAGATGATAACCAATGAGACACAGCCCTAGGGGGACCAAAAGCCCCCTCCGTAACTCGCACTTCAAGACAGGAAACTTCAGCCTTGGTGGGAGTGGGGGCAGGTGTATGAATGGCACCAATAGCAACTTACTGGCTCTCTCTATTCTCCATAGAGCATATGTTGACATTGGTCAGGCATGAAGTTTTTGTTGTGGTGGTTGCTTTTTTGGAGGTGGTTTCATTTTGGTGTACTCTGGACAGGAAGTAGAACAATTAAGGAGCGGAAGCACAGCGGAAGCCCCATTAGAGCAGGGCTCACCAGTTGTACAAGGGATGACAACTGGGAATGCGTTTGTTCTTACAGATGTTCAGGATAAAATGCTTCTGAACCAACATGTCTTCAAATTCATCTGTGTTAAACCTGATAAAATCCCACTTCTTTGAGATGTGGATCTTCTGGCAACCAATAAACCTGAATTTGGTCCTGCAAGGGGCCTCTTCACACGCTCCTTGTTCTGCAAGTATCTTGAGCCTATAATGGGAACAGCCTGAGACTAGGACTACAGAAATCCAACAGAAACAGCTGTCTCCAAGGTCCCTGTGGGAACCCACTCAGGCAGCCAGTTGTGTGCACCACCGCAGAGGCTGCTTTTTGCAGTCACTGCACAACAGACTTTCATGAGGGAGCCCAGCCAGCAGGTATGGAGTTCAGTGAAAGCAAAGAAAATATCCGTCTAAGCACTGTGGTGAATGGAAGAGTTTTCCAAGGCAGTATTTTTTCAATGAGCATGTTGCAAAGGGTCATAAAATCAGTATTTTTCTAAAAAGGGAATTAAAATAAAAGTATACCACATACAATAAAGAATTATCTAGGATAAAATTAATGGAACACAGTTATGTGTATACTGAATCATGATATGAAAATGTATTTTCTGTGGGTGGCAGTGAAAGTATCTGACAGTTGATAGGCTAAGATAAATGAAAGGAAAGAGGTACACTAAGGATTCAGGTAGTTGGAAAGCAGTTATAGTTCTTGTTGACACTAATTTACAGTGTTCTGATTTGTGCCTTACACCTGGCCTGGGTTAGAGGAGGTAATTAAGTTTAAACGCGCCTGTTAAATGCTATGACTCAAGAAGAGAATGCACATAAAATACATAAAGTAACATATCCTATCACTTACTTTACTTAATTATGCTAATTAAAACTTTTAAAGTAATTTGACAGTAAATTAAGAGACTATGCAAGAAGAACAAGATCTGTACTGCTCTGTTGGACCACATAATTACACTTTTTGCCATCCATTAAAATTCTAATACCAGAAGAGCTTTAAGTGATCTACTTATAGATACAGCAAGTGTAAAAAGGTTAAAAGATGTTTCCTTTTAAACCACCCACAATTCTGATTTACAAGAGCAAAAGACAAACACACACACACACATAGCTACATTATTGTTAAATTATCCTCAATTAAAGACAAATCAATTCTCTCTTAGAAAAGTACTCTTCCCCTCTAAAGAAACCAAAAAGTGACTCCATTATACAGAAATGCACTTATTTTCCATTCTCAGTCATTTGTGAGATGCCGCATTGTTACAGATAAATCCCAACTTAAACAATCAAAAATAAACATAGTCATCTTCTTCATCTAACCAAGTACCAAAGATTTTTCAGGGATCAAGACAGTCCTTCAAAATCAGTCAGCCCTGACTTCTAAGCCCGTAACAGCTACCTCATGGGTTACAAAACAGTCTTTGATACAGGAAGTCAGGTAATAGACTCCACCTCCCACCTCTAAGTCATTTAATAGGACCATTATCATTTACCAAAGGAAAACAAAATTAATTGGAAAGCAGTTTGCTCTTAATATGTTACAAAAGTCATTTGCAAAGATAGCTCTGAAGCCATTTTATTTCTCAATCTCTAGTAATCAGCTTAAATTTGGTGGGTGAAGGAGATGGAAAAAACCCCAGGGCTATCATTTTTCCCTTGAGGATGAATCCAACTCATAGAATAGGTTAATTTTCATCAAAATGAAACTGAAGCTGTTTTATATGTGTGACACTATTCTAGGTCCCACAAGATGCTATATTTTACTCAGATAAATATGTATATCTGGGAAAAGTCAAGTCTCAACCAAACTGTATAAGCTTAATTATAAATGACCCTAGGAAAGACAAAGATTAATAATTCTGCTGATTAACCATTATTATCTTTTCATGTGGCCTGGACTCATTATAAAGTCAAGGGTAGCAATAGGAACCAGTGATTTAAAATGCAAAAAATTGCTTTAAACACAGAAGTTCACCTAACCCAGGGGTTTTCAAACTTTGGTCTTGGGACTTTTATACTCTTAAATAAATTTGCAGAGTTTTTATGTGGGCTATGTCTATTGCTATTTACCATATTCAAAATTAACTAAGATTTTTAAATTACTTGTTTCTTCACTCAAAATGACTTTTAAATTACATACTAACCTAAAACTTTTTATGAAAAATAACTATAGGTTCTAAGAGACAAAAGTTTAGCAAGACTACTGTGTATTTTTGCAAATCTTTTCCACGTCACACTTAACCAGTCTCATGCCTGCTTCTACATGCCATCTGTCATAATGCTGTTTAAGTTGAAGTATGTGATTACCTGGTCTCAGACAGATATAGCTAGAAAACAAAAATGTATTGTCTTTTCAGATAACTATAGGTTTTCTTTGTTTGCCTATTTTTTTTGTACTTCCTCAAAATTCAAAGAGTAGCAGTTGCTAAAATATAACTGTAATTTATCTGAGTACTTATCCAAAAGTTCTGAAAACACTATGTGGAAGAGACATCTGCACTTCTATGCTTATTGTAGCACTACTCACAATAGCCAAGGTACAGAATCAGCCTTAATGTCCATCAATGGATGAAGGTGTATGAATTTAAAAAAAAAAAAATTTGGTGCATAAATAGAATACTATTCAGACTTTAAAAAGAAGAAAATTGGGTTATTTATGACAACATGGGTAGAATGGGGAAACATCCACTCAGCTAACTGAAATAACCAGGCATGGAAAGAAATATATCACATGCTGTCACTTATATGTACTCTAAAACAATCTAACTCTTAGAAAGAGAGAGTAGAATAGTGGTTACCAAAGGCTGGGAGTTTGGGGGGAGGATACGAAGGTAATGGTCAAAGGGGACAAAATCAGCCAGAAGGAAATAAGCTTATTTTTAAATGAGATCTACTGTACAGAATGGTAAACACGGTAACAGTGTGTCGCACATTTCAAATTACTGTGAGAGTAAATCTCAAATGTTCTCACCATAAAAAATGACAAATATTGAAGTGCTGGAATGTTAATTAGCTTGATTTCATTATTCCACATTACAATAAATCATGATACTACTTTGTACCCCATGAAGATATAATTATAAATTGTGGTGTGCAATAAAACTGAAAATACAAAAGTTAAAATGTTAATTATAATATGAAATAGGACATCTTAGACAAATTCTTTGCAGTCTATTACATAAAAATCCAGTAGTTTGACCCAAGCATAGTAGTACACACCTGTAATTTCAGCACTCTGGGAGGCTGAGGTAGGAGGATCACAAGTTTGAGCACAGCCTAGGCAATTCAGTGAGTTAGACCCTGTCTGAATTTTTTTTTTTTAAAAGGTGGAAGTTTGGGTGATACAGTTCAGTACAAAGAGCCTTGGGTACAATCAACAGTACAAAAAAAAAATCTAATAGTTTATCTCAAACTTTGAAAGACTCTTTTACCTATGCATGATTATAGAAAATCTGTTTCACTGGGTTATGCAGATATTCCAAATTATAATACATATTCTGATATTCCAAATTCTGACACATTCTCCACAACTTGTCAAAAAAGTCACATTCATTCATATTACTATCAAAACATGGTACCTCCTACATGTGCCTCATTAATAGATATAATTTTTATGATTTCATGTAGCAGTTAAAAATAAATTTTAAAATATGTATTGGCACCATTAGGAGAAACATCTTTCAGTATTGGAAAGCCATCAAGCATAGGGTTAGGAATACAAATTCTCCAGAATTCCAATTTTCACTTTTCATTTGACAGCTAAAATTTTATTGTTGGTTACAAATACTGTCAGCTCTTTTTCTTGAAGTGATTAATTCATGACTGAGAAAATATCAAATGGCTTAAGTGCTCAAAGTGAGTAAATGACATGGGAAAAATAAATGTTCATGATATAAAGT
>RJWM01041182.1:0-15050 GCA_004363535.1 Dasyprocta punctata
GGCTACCAAACTGAGTCTTACACAGTACCCCTGTGAAAGTTTGCTACTCTGGGGTTTGTAAGTCGAGGATTTAGTCCAGGCTGGCCTTGAACTCACTGCGTAGCTCAGGTTGGGTTGGAATTCTCAGAGGTCCTCCTGCCTCAGCTTCCCGAGTGCTGGGTGACAGGTGCGTGTCACTATGCCTGGCTGAACCTGCTTATTTACCCCTCGTGGGTTTGTGTGTCAGGTGTGAGGAGCTGATGGAGCAGTTGGGGAGCCCTGGGAGCCCCGCAGCGGGCCGAGGTCCTGGGGGAGATTGGGAGGAGGCGACTGGAGAACACTGCCACGCTGTACATCGGGACCGTGGCCTCTCGGACTGTGTCAGGCTGGTTCCTGAGCCGGAAGGCCCTGTGAGGCTCCTGTGGTTAAGAAGCAGGGTCTTCTAGGGAGCAGCAGAGGGGCGACAGTGTCGTCAGAGTCCTGAGTCACACTCCAGCACTTCCCGTACCAACATGCTGTGGTGGCAGGGGTGGGGGTGGAGGGTGGCGTTATGAGAACACCTAATCCCAGCGTCTGGGTTATTCGGACGGCCCTGCCAACTGCGTTCCCAGCTACAGTAAGAGAACTTTGTTTCCTTATTTCCATAGAAATTCCTCATTAAATGCCTTACCAGTTGCTGGGTGTGGTGCCACGCACCTGTCATGCCAGCACTCAGGAGGCTGAGGCAGGAGGATTGCTGTGAATTCAAGGCCAGCCTAAACTACATAAAGAGATCCTGTCTCAAACACAAAACCAAAACAAAACAACACGTGCCTAACTGCTGGCAGCATGCAGCAAATCCGTTCTACTTCCAAGTCACAGCGGGTGCCTCAGCTGGTCCCTAGTCGGAGGTGGGATCTCCTGTATGACACTAGGAAGTAGAGAATGTTACCTCTTACTGAGCAAAAATCTCTGCTTGGCCAAACAGCTGAGGTTCTGGAGAGCTCTCCCTGGCCCGTCACTGGGTTACAGAAAGCCCAAGAGCTGTCCCCGTGTGTGATCATCTTGGGTTCCGATCAGCCCCCCTGCCCCAGCTCCTGTGTCCCGGGGTGACGCCGGAAGCCCCTCACCTGTCGGCAGCCAGAGTCCCGTTAGGTTGGTTCAGCCCGCGCTGCCCTCACCCTGAGCTCCCTGCTTAGTGATTTTCTGTCACTCAGTGTCCCGCTCGCCTGGGCCATACATCCTTGTTCTCCAGGCAGAGTCTCACTGTGTAACCCAGGCTGACCTCAAACTTGTGATCCTCCTGCCTCAGCCTCCTGAGTACTGGGATGACAGACGCACCCCCCCACACCTTTATGGCCTTGGCCATAAACTCCCACTTGCTGGGGTTGTATCTGGAGTTGACCCCAATCTCTCGTCTGCTTTGCGACCCCTCTGCTGTGATGGGTCTCTGTGCTATACTTTGATGAATCTGCTGGCAGACTTTCTGGGACACTGCATGACACGGTACTGGGAGAGAAGGTGGGTCTGTCCCCGCAGGCTGCCCGGGAGTCTGACCTGCTGACACCTTGGCTTCCCAATGCCAGCCTCCAGAGTTGAGAGTAAATTTCTGTTTCAGGCCCCTAATTCGCAGTCCTTTATTATGGCAGCCCAGGAAATGAATATATTGGTTTCTCTTCACTAAAGATATGTTTCATTGAGCTGGGCATGGTGTCTGTTAGGCCAGCACTTAGAGGCTGAGGCGGGAGGATTGCCGCAAGCTGGAGGCCTGGTGGGGCGACACAGAGAGATCCAGTTTAAAAAAAAAAAAAAAAGAGCGTGTGTGGGGTTTCCTTTGTTTTTGTGCTTGCACCTTGCTGATTGCTAATATTAAGTTTGAAGATGAGGAATCGTGGGGAAATTTGAACTTCGGTCAAGGGAAGAGGCCAAGAAAAGGGTTTGGTGTTTGGCGGCAGGTGGGGCTTAGATAAGCTCAAGGGCGTGCAGGTAGGAGTGCGGCTGGCTCGAGGCACAGCCTGGGGCCTCCTGACTGTCAGCCTCACTGCCCTGCCCTGGGGACATTTCTGTCTGTGGCTCCAAAGCCACAGGCCGGGTAGCTCCTCTGGGGCACCAATTATCTGGGGCATCTGCCCGCTCTCTGCACCTCCTGGTCAACTTAGTCCTGTTTCTGCCGGGTGGCAGAGGGCACAGGAAGAGGGGGCGCACTGCCTCCTCCACTGCTACCCCTCACCCCTCAGCCAGCAGGATCAGCCCCTCTGTCCTCCCTGGGCTGGGCTGTGTGTCTTGACGGAGGGTTTGTGGCTTTTCCTAAGACATTTGCCATCACTTTAATTCGCAATCTTTTTGAAAGAAGAAGAGCTGGGCATGGTGGTGCACACCTGTGATCCCGGCACTCAGGGAGGCTGAGTCAGGAGGACCCAGCCAATCAGAGGCTGGCCTGGGCTACGTAATGAGTTTCTGAACCAGTGAGGACTGCACAGGGAGATTGCGTTTTACATTTTATTTCTCCATAGGAGAATGAGGATTTGAGATTTCCCTGGAGGAAGGGGCTAAATTGCTTCCCCCAAGCCTCCCACACCAGCAGATGCATGTGTCCCCATCTGGCTTTCACCTCGGTGGCCACAGAGGTCAGAGGAAACCAGTAAAGGAACCAAGAAGAGCCCAAGGAGGGGCGTGTGGCAGAGGGGACCCAGAAGCAGCCGCTTACAAGGAGACCAGGAAATCCATCCCCTCCCAAACCCAGCACTGCTTCAAATCCCAGATTTCTTTCTCTGTGGGCCCCAGAACTAATTTTATTTTATTTTATTTTTTGGAGATAGGGTCGTTCTGTGTAGTTCAGGGTGTCCTACAATTCACCGTGTAGCCCAGGCTGGCCTCAAACACTCAGAGATCCGCCTGCCTCAGCCTCCTGAGTGCTGGGATGACAGGCCTGCGCCACTACTTTCTGGTGAGATTGGTGTTTGTATGGAGGAAAAAACTACTAGTACAAGAGGCCAAAAACTGAGGACATCTGCATGGGAGCCATGCGTGACGTATGTCAGGACCCTTCCCCTCTCTCCCTGCCTCATCTCTGTCTGGGAGGGGCAGCTTTGTCCAGTGGTTATTTCTGGCCTCTGTGCTCTTGGGGAGGAAATGTCCTGCTCTGCAGACCCCTCAGCCTGGGCGTGGCGGTGAGCGGCACATTCGTCCCGTGCCTGCTGGGCTGCGGTTTCATCGAGAGTGACTTTCCCTTCCTGCACACAGAAAGCCCCAGCTGACCCAAGTCCATGCGGGCCGAGGCCCTGAGGCTGCTGTTCTTGGGCAGCCTCGCCCTGCCCAGGCACGGGCCTCTCCCCATGTGTGTGGCTCCCATGCTGGATGCAGAAACTGGAAACTCTCGTGACTCATGGTTACCTTTGCTTTACTGCCCAAGGGAATGGCCAGTTGGGTGTGGTGCCGCAAGCTTGTAATTCCAGCACTCAGGAAGCTGAGGCAGGAGGTTTACTGCAAGTTTGAGGCCAGCCTGGGCTACACAGTGAATTCAAGGCCAGCCTGAACTGCACAGTGAGCCTGTGTCAAAAAAAAAAACCAAAGAGGAGCGGCCTCCCTCGAGTTTTCCCCACAGGTGCCCAAGTCCTGCCCCTGGGCAGCTTGCACGTACCGCAGGCCACGAGTACGAGGTACAGGATTAGGCCTACGGCAAACTGGACGGCTAGCTGCGTGGAATGCGTGAAAGGTTCTAAAATCCCACAGCTAAACTGTTGTGCAGGAAATTTCCCCAAAAGAGCCCATGCACAGAACACAGGGCCCACAGTGACCCCTCGACCACAGAACACTGCGGACCAATCAGAAAAGTGCAACTTTGGGGGGCCACAGGTAAAACTCGGGGGCACAGCGCGGGCCTGGCAAGCACAAGGTCCTGAGTTTGATTCCTGCTACCCAAAAAGAAAAAAGTGCTGCTTTCAGTTCTCCATTTGCATCTGGCACTGTTTGCAGGACCAATCAGAGATGCTGTTTTCAGCCCTTCATTTGCATCTGGCACTGTTCACGGGTCCAATCACAGATGCTCTTTTCAATTCCTCATTTGCATGTGGCTGGAAGCCCTGAGAGTCTTTCCACAGAGTGGTTTCAAGCTGGTGTGAGGCCAAGTGAATTTTTGACGGGATAAATGTCTCGAAGTCTTATTTGCAAGATCGGGAAGCCAACTCAGGAATTGTGGTTACAGCGGAGCCCTCTGCCTGGTCTGCGGGCCTGCTGAGAGCCCTGCAGAGTGAACCTCTTCTCCACCGTCCGCGAATGTCTATCTTGCTGCTTTTTCTGTGTGTCTTGTTCATTTCTTTTGGGACATCGAGAACCTGAAAGAAGACCCTGTGGGACACTCCACCTCATAACAAGTGGAACTGGCATCCCCCTCTTTTTTTTTTGTAGACAGGGTCTCACTATGTAGGTCAAGCTGGATATATAGCCCAGGTCAAGCTCACTATATAGCCCAGGCTGGCCTTGACCTCACGGTGATCCTCCTGCCTCAGCCTCCTGTGTGCTATGTGAGAGGTGTGTGCTATCATCCTTGGCTGGCCAATCTCTTGGTGAAAGGGTTTGGAATGAGCCTTTTTTTTTTTTTTTTTTTTTTTTTTTTGCGGTACTGGGGTTTGAACTCACAACCTCGTGCCTGCCAAGGCAGGTGCTTAAGCCACTGAGCCAAACTCCCAGCCCTGGTTTTTTGAGGCAGGGTCGCACTGCGTAGCTCAGGCCGGCATTGCGCTCGCGTTGTAGCCCAGGCCGGCCTCGAACTCACAACGCTCCTGCTACCTCAGCCTCCTGAGTGCTGGGATTAAAGGCGTGCGCCACCACGCCCGGCTTGGAATGAGCTTTTATTTATTTATTTATTTATTTTTTGCAGCACCGGAGATCGAACTCACAACCTCATGCCTGCCAGGCAGGCACTTAAGTCACTGAGCCAAACTCCCGGCCCTGGTTTTTTTGAGGCAGGTTCGCACTATGTACCTCAGGCTGGCCTTGCACTCGCGTTGTAGACCAAGTCAGCCTCGAACTTACAACGCTCCTCCTACCTCGGCCTTGCACTCGCGTTGTAGACCAAGTCAGCCTCGAACTTACAACGCTCCTCCTACCTCAGCCTTTCAAATGCTGGGATTAAAGGCGTGCGTCACCATGCCCGACTTGGAATGAGCTTTTAGAAGGTGGAAATCCCACAGTTCTCAGAGGGTCCCTGTGTACCTAAGTGACCTCTAATAATTGTCCATGAGAGGGGAAGCCTGGTTCAGATGTTTTGCATGTGCCGCCTCTGCCTATTTTTCTCTGTTAGAGTTAGGCCTAAGTTAGTGTCTTTCCTCTTTGCTAAGACAAAATACCCAACACCTACACGCGAAAGGAGAAAGGTTTATTTTAGCTTGCAGTTTGTGGAGGTTCCAGTCCATACTGGGCTGGCTTTAAGGCTGGGCGGGGTGTCAGAGCAGAAACGGTTCACGGTGTGGCCAGCAGCAAACAGCGAGCCTTCAGGGCTTTTGTACCATCCGGGTTACTGCACGGGGTCACCCACATCCAGGCGGAGCCTTGCCGTTATCCACACCCAGAACTGTGCTAAACCAGGGAGCAGACTGATTTAGTAATCACACCCTTAGCCTGTATTCCCACATCCTAGATCCAGCCATCTCCATAAAGCCCCATCCGTGAGGGCATGAGGCTTTGGGGGTACATTTAGATACCAACCATAAACTGGGTGTGGTGGTGCACGCCTTTAATCCCAGCACTTGGGAGGCTGAGGTAGGAGGAGCCTTGTGAGTTCAAGGCCGGCTTGGGCTACAACGTGAGTGCAAGGCCAGCCTGAGCTACACAGTGCGACCCTGCCTCAAAAAACCAGGGCTGGGAGTTTGGCTCAGTGCCTTAAGCGCCTGCCTGGCAGGCGAGAGGTTGTGAGTTTGATCCCCGTTGCTGCAAAAAAAACCCAAAAAACAAAACAAAAAAAAACAACCAACCATACAACCCGTTAACAGGGGCTAAGGGTTAGGGTTGAAACTGGGGTTAGGGTTAGCCTTTAGGGTTTGGGTTAGGTTAGAATTAGAGTCAGGTTAGGCTTAAGGTTAGGGTTCAGGTTTAGGGTTGTGGTTAGGGATAGGTTTAGTGGGCTAGGGTCAGGTTTAGGTTTAGTTTCCAGCTCTGAGGCAGAGTTTAGGGTTAGAGGTCAGGTCAAGGTCAGGGTCCAGGAGGCTGAGGCAGGAGGATGACAAATTTGAGCCCAGCATGGGTAACATAGTCAGTTCCTGTTAAAATATAAAAAGACTGGGGATGCACTAGGCCTTGAGTTCAATCCATCTCTAGTCAGTAACATTGAAAACAAATAAAAACCTGGAAAATATTTTATTTTTATTTTTATTTTTTGGTACTGGGCATCAAACTCAACCTTGCACCTGCCAGGCAGGTGCTTATGCCACTGAGCTAAATCCTCGGCCCTATTTTATGAGACAGGGTCTCACTATGCAGTTCAGGCTGGCCTTGAACTCACTTTGTAGCCCAGGCCAGTCTCGAACTCACAATGATCTTCCTGCCTCAGTCTCCCAAGTGCTGGGATTACAGGCATGTGCCACTACGCCCGGCTCTGGAAAAATATCTTAATAAAAGAACGTCGTGGTGGCAGTGGCTGTGGGTCAGCGTGGGAATCCAGAGAGGCTGCGTCTTGCGGCGGCCTGCGATTGGGAGGCGGGGTGCGTGCTTGCCACACGGCATGCTCTGATTGGCTGGGACCAGAGCGGGCGGTGCTCTGGCTGGGTGACGCGGTGGGGTGGGGAGAGAGTGGTGGCCCTGGGGACTTCACTTTACCCAGCGTCAAGAGGGAGGTGGAAGCTTCGGTGGTGGCCAGAGGGACCCCTGTGTCAACTCTAATGCAACCGGAAAGGCCTGAGGGCTCCTAAACGCGTTCCTGGAAGCCAGCAATACCTTGATTGCAAAACCAGATGAGGAATCAACTTAGAAAGAAAAACGCTGTCTGGTCCCTAATGAACATAAATGCAAACGTCCTCAAGATAACAGCGAACAGAGGGCGGCAGATCAGGAAGATCGCACGCCGGAACCAGGTCGACTTCCTCCCAGGGACACGAAGATGATGGTTCAATATATGTAAATAGCTAAAGTGTAACACTGGAGGAAGGACAGAGATCACACGATCGTCTCAATAGACGCAAGAAGCCTTTGACAAAATTCAGCATCCATTCATAATTTAAAAAAAAAAGCCTCTGGAGAACATAGGTACCGAAGGACCTGTTAGTATTTTGGCAGTAGTGTACATTTCGATCCTCGGTGTATGATTTCAGTAAGAGTTACCCAGTCACGGCCATGAAAGGCGCTAAATTAAACTAAACCCCTTGCTACTGGGGGTTTAGCTCAGCGTCATGGCACCTGCCTGGCGAGTCCTGAGTTTGATTCCTGTGTGTGTGTGTGTGTGTGTGTGTGTGTGTGGTTTTTTTTTTTTTTTGAGCAGAATGTATTTATTGAGAGGAAGAAATGTCTGAGAGAGAGAAAGGGAGAGAGAGAAAGAGAGGGAAAGAAAAAGAGAAAGAGAGAAAGAAAGAAAGAGAACGAGAAAGAGAAAGAGGAGAGAGAAAGAAAGAAAAAGAGGGAAAGAGAGAGAGAGAAAGAGAAAGGGAAAGAAAGAAAGAGAGAAAGAAACAGAGAAAGAGAGAATGAGATAGAGATAGAGATAGAGAAAGAAAAAGAGAGATAGAAAAAGAGAAAGAAAGAAAGAGAAAGAGAGATAGAGAAAGAGAGAAAGAGAGATAGAGAGAGAAAGAGAAAGAGAAAGAAAGAGAGAAAGAAAGAGGAGAGAGAAAGAAAGAAAAAGATAGGGAAAGAGAAAAAGAAAGAGAAAGGGAGAGAAAGAGAATGAAAGAGAGAGAAAAAGAAAATGAGAAAGAGAAAGAGAGAGTCGGAGGGAGAGAAAGAGGGAAAGAGAAAGAGAGAGAAAGAGAGAAAGAGAAAGAATGAGAGATAAAGAAAGAAAGAGAAAGAAAGAGAAAGAGAGAAAGAAAGAAAGAGAAAGAGAGATAGAAAGAGAGAAAGAGAGAAAGAGAAAGACAGAAAGGGAGAGAGAGAAAAAGAAACAGAGAAAAAGAAAATGAGAGAGAGAGAGAGAGAGAGAGAGAGAGAGAGAGGGAGAGAAGGGGTCCCGAGTGAGTTGCTGAGAATCCTGTTTTCCAGGGATTTTTATACAGCAAAACCACAAGGTAAGGCGGGGTCTAAGGTGGGAAAAATGGGAGACCACAAGGCAGCCCTGCTTACTTCTGATCCTCATTTACACTTACACAGATACCGAAGGGAAGGAAGGGAATTGAATAGGAAGAGAGGAAGAAAGAAAAGAAAAGGGGTGGAAAAGGAAAGAACACGAACAATCAGACGGAAAGAGAGAAGCAAAGGCAAAATAAAAACAACCAAGCCAAATCTCCCGCCGCTGCAAAAGCACAAAGCCAAAGCCCCTCGCGGTCCGGTGGTCCCTGCGGTCTGCGGTGCAGGCGCCCGGGGGCCCCGACCCGGTGGCTGGTTGATTTCCCGCCGGTGAGCGGAGGGTTGGTCCGTGTGGACGCTCGCAGGGCGGGCAGTGGCGGGGCCTGGCTAACCTGGGCCTCGGTCTGGGGAGAGGAGGCTGCCGCGTCTGCGGCCCTGAACCTGGTTCTCTGCCAGTTCGTCCTGTGCCCCCCAACTCCCCGCCCCTTTCTCTGCAGGACAAATCCCAACGGGGGTGGGGGGGACTTTGGGGGCTCCCTGGCGGTTACCGCCGCGGGTGTGGCCAGCCAGCGGATGTCCCCTAGGGCGACACTCTCGGGTGTTTGGAGACACCTGGCTGGGCCGTTTCTGGGTTGGTCTGGCCTCTTCTTTTCCAAGGATCCTGCCTGCCCCATACGCCGATCACTCGCGGCGGCCCCCGCAACCCAGCTCGGGTTCGGGTCCCTGATCAGAGTAGAACCCTTGTTCTTCAAATTCCCGAGGGCCTGCTGGCGTCCCTGGCCGTGACTCTGAAGTCCTGACTTGCGAATTTCCCCGTGATCCAGGAGCAACTGTAGCCTGCCCATCCCGTGGCTTAAAAAACGATTTCCCCATAAATCTGTTTTTTATTTTTTATTTTTTTAGGTACCAGGAATCAAACTCACAACCTGGCACTTGCCAGGCAGGCGCTTTAAGCCACTGAGCTAAATCCGCAGTCCTATTTTTTGAGACAGGGTCTCACCATGCAGTTCAGGCTGGCCTTGAACTCACTTTGTAGCCCAGGCTGGTCTGGAACTCACAATGATCCTCCTGCCTCAGCCTCCGGAGTGCTGGGATTAAAGGCATGCGCCACCACGCCAGGTTTAAATCTGTAAGTATTTTAAAAAATCATTTTGTATCAACATCTTTAAGGTTTGACCTCTTCTTTATTTCATCTTTCCATAGGAATAAATGTACAACCTACACCTTTCACAGGTGGATATTTGCTGTTCCCAGCACCGCTTTATGTATTTATTTATTTTTGCCATGTCAAATGCATTCTTTTTCTTTTCTTTTCTTTTTTTTTTTTTTGTGGCACCGAGGATCGAACTCACAACCTCATGCCTGCCTGATAGGCGCGTAAGCCGCTGAGCCAAACTCCTGGCCCCACAAAGCAAACTCTTATCTACACCTAGCTGGAAGTGTCAGTGACTTTTGGATGACCTGGAGGAGCAGAGCACGTTCTTGCACGGCTATGCTTGGAGTTTAGCCTGCTTTACAAACGCCCACACGTACATTCACGTACACAAACACAAACGCCACACGTTGTTGCTATCTTTGTTGCTATCTTTGCAATCTGGCCTCCAGCCCAGAAGCCTAAGTCCGAAAATCTTCCCCAAAGCGGCCCTCCTCCTCCAGCGAGTCCAGGATAGCAGAGTTGTAAGCAGAGGTTCTTTGTGACACAGATGTTAGGATGGATGCTTTATCTCAGCAAAATTTGAAATGTGCTTCTTGCTGGGCACGGTGGTGCATGCCTGTAATCCCAGCACTCAGGAGGCTGAGGCAGGAGGATCACCTCAAGTTCAAGGCCAGCCTGGGTTACACAGGGAGACCCAGTCTCAACAAACAAACAAACAAACAAACAAACAAAACATTTTTCACATAGACCTTCCAAAAGCTGTAGCATATTATAGATGGCAAAGAATTCAAGACTATCTTTTCAAATAATATGTGGAAAGAAAGAGAGAAAGCAAGAAAGGCTGAGAATATCAACTTCCCGAAGGTTCTGCTGAAGTGCCTGCTCTTCTATTGAGGCTGCATGGAAATATCTGGGTGTCTCTCGTGACAAAAGTCAGCTCCCTCATACCTGGGAATCATTCCTGCAAAGTTTCCTCTAAATTTTGTTTTAATTATTTGCTAATAAATTAATGTAATTGGGAAAAAAAAGGCTCTTAGACAATGTGGTGACAACTACTCTCATTATATCCACAGTCACACCCGTATCGTTAGTGTCTCATAGCCTCATATTTCGAATACCTTAGTAGTCAACATTATTACTTTTATGTTGTTACTCAAAGGTTGTAAAATTGACCTCTGTGCTTTTTATTTATTTACAAACGTTATTGGGTGTGGTGGTGCATGCCTGTAATTCCAGCACTGGGGAGGCTGAAGCAGGAGGATCGCTGTGAGTTTGAGGCTAACCTGGGCTACATAGTAAGACCCTGTTTAAACAACAGCAAAAAACCCAAACCCCCCACAAAGTTTTTATTAGTACATATTTACAGTATTGTGGTGTACAGTTGTCTTGGGGACACATGTACGAGACATAGTTCATTTCTTTGTTAATCGTCTCTTTCCCTTTCTACTCCAAGTACTGTTTTGTTTCTTTATTTTTGTTTTGTTTTTGAGACAGGGAGCAGGTATGTAGTTCAGGTTGATAATAGATGCTTGATAGATTTTACCCCTGGAACCATTTTGTCCTGGGTTTTCATTTGTTTGGGAATGGTTGATTACTGTCTCAATTTCCTCTTTAGTGTTATTTTTTATTTTATTTTATTTTATTTTATTTTAATTTTTGAGGCAGGATCTTGCTATTCCGTTCAGGCTGGCCTTGAACTCACTTTGTAGCCCAGCCTGGCCTTGAACTCACGGTGATCCTCCTGCTTCAGCCTCCCCAGTGCTTTGCTCCTATTTTCTGTTCCTTCTGGAATGTATCTGTGCAGAGTGTTTCTGTATTTGTGGTTGTATGCCTAGAAACTTCTTAGCTAAAACGTGAAGTACACAGTTCTTTCCAGGGTATGCTGCTGTTGTTACATGAGAACCCTATTGATGTGGGCATAAGGTATGGGGCACTTGGAAGAATTCTATCCCACTATGACTTGCCTCAAGTTTCTATTTATTTATTTGGAGACAGAGTCTCGCTATGTAGCTCAGGCTCTTGAATTCATTATGTACCTCAAGTTGGTCTCAAACTTTCAGCAATCCTCCTGCCTCAGCCTTCCAAGTACTGGGAGTACAGGTGTTCTCCATCACGCCTGGCTCTTGCCTCAAGTTTAGGATGCCTGTGACCTTAAATTAAAGAGGGATAAAATAAGAAGGGGTTTTTTTGGCAGGGTGTTTGCGCCTGGAGTTGTGATTCTGGTAACATCCTGGTTGGAGTTGGTCAGGCTCTTTGAAAGGTAGCTTTTCTTTCCCTAAAGCAGGACTCATTCAAAAGAACAGAATCCTCTGGGTGTATTTCCCATGGCCTACTTCCCAGACTCCCCCTGCTGGAGGCAGGAAGTGATTTTTTTTTTTCTGCTCTTCGTTGTGAGAACCGGTATTTCCGGTGATAATTCTCCCTGAGAGCTCGGGAATTCCTACCACAATGCTCCTTGGAGTTTTATTTATTTTATTTTTTATTTTTTATTTTTATTTCTTTGCGGCAATGGGGATCAAACTCACAGCCTCACGCCTGCCAGACAGGCGCTTAAGCCACTGAGCCAAACTCCCGACCCTAGTTTTTTGAGGCAGGGTTGCACTGTGTAGCTCAGGCTGGCCTTGCGCTCGCATTATAGCCCAAGCCGGCCTCAAACTCCCAACGCTCCTTCTACCTCAGCCTCCCCAGTGCTGGGATTAAAGGCGTGCGCCACCATGCCCGGCTGCTCCTTGGAGTTTTAAACTCTCAAAATCTACTCTTGGCCTTCGGGAACCCACTGGTGACAGTTTAAGTTTTCTTTTCTTTTTTTTTTTGTGGCGCTGGAGATCGAACTCACAGCCTCATGCCTGCCAGACAGGCGCTTAAGCCACTGAGCCAAACTCCCAGCCCTCAGTTTAAGTTTTCATTTTCCTTTCATCGTTTCGTTTTGTGCTGGAGATCGAACCCACGGCCTTCACACTGAGCCACACCTCCAGCCTTGACACGCGAAGATATCTCCATCTCTATCTCTGTCTTGTCTAGTATCTATCTATCTATCATCTATAATCTATCATCTATCTATTGCTGTATCTATCTCTATCATCTGTCTGTGTGCCTACATCTCTATCTCTATCTCTATCTCCACCTAGCACCTGGATCTCTGTATATGCAGAGGGAGACACCTGGCGTGGCCTCACTAAATGTCACTAAATTACCCAGGCTGGTCTTGAACTTGCAACTCTCTTGCCTCAGACTCACAGACTGCTGGGATTACAGGTGTGCACTGATAGTTTCTGCTAGCCTGGGGCTTAGCTATCTGTAACGTGACACCCCCCCCCCAACTTGGTACCGGACCCAGAGAAACATCTTAGCTCTCCAAGACTAACCTCCATGTTTTCCTTCTCATTCCAGGCTAAAACTCCAAGGCCGATTTCTGGCCACAGCCACTGCAGCTGCAGCAGCGGCACTCGGGGCTCAAGATAAAACACAGGCCAGAGAAAAATAAAGCTAAAGACCCGAGCCCCTCCCCACCATGCTTTGAGTGCGGTGGAAGAAAGACACTGGACACGAGCCTGCCCTGACCTGTGGCCACGACTGGGAACCGGTCCCATCTGCAACCGAGAGGCCAGTGGCAGTGCGACCGTCCTGTCCGCCAGAGCGCGGGCGAGTCATCGCCTTCCCGGCCCCACAGGACAGGACACTGCCGCCTGGGACTCATCACCGGCTGATCTGCTCAGCATCGTCGCTGAAGAGGATCCACAGGGCTCGGGGCCCACGGCCTGCACCGCGGTGCCTCTCTCAGGGCCCCGAGTCTCGCTGGACATCTCAGGTAAAACCCTCTCTTCCCTTGTTGACGTGGAGGCCGCCCACAGTGTCCTTCCTGAGTTTCCAGGCTGATGTTCCCGGTCTGCAGTCTCTGTCGTGGGAGTTGATGGCCAACGGACACGACCTCCCCAGACGGGACCTGTTCCCTGCCGATTCCAAACCCTTTTCTTTACACAAACTGTCTTATTACCCCAGCCTGCCCTGCACCCCTTTTTGATAAAAAGCCACTCCAAAAGCTCAATTTCCCTTACACTATCTCTCTCCCCATGGCTCTCATACTCCAACCCCAACCGTCATGCGCCTCCCTCCCCTCCTCTCCCCCCTCGCTGACCCTGCAGTCCGGGGCACCTCCAATCCCGTTCATGCCACCCATGTGACTCTGCTGCTAATTTGCCTCAGACACCCCTCAGCCTCCCCTTCTGTTCCCCAATACCTAGTAGCCCTCAACATCAATGGGGGCTCAGACCTATAATCTGCCACTTGTTGACAAATGGGTTTCTAAGTCACTCGCTCGCCTTGTGACAACCCTGTTCTCCCTGTCCTCAAATCCAGCAGCTCCTGTAGCCTAGTCCAAGATCCCAGAGTATTAACAGTGCGATAGTGCCAGTTCACCTGGTGCTGCCAAACCCTTACACTATGCTGTCGCATAGTCTTCCATGTACATTCAACTTTCCTATATTAGACCTTAAAGATGCATTTTTCACTATTCCCTTACACCCTGGTTGCCAAGACCTCTTCGCCTTCACACGGACAAATCCAGACCCTCTCCCATCTACACAGCTTCCCTAGACTGTCCCACCTCAAGGCTTCGGGGACAATCTACACTTCTTCAGCCAAGCCCTTACTGCTGACCTCTCAGCTCTCAATCTTAGACCTAGCATCTTCTCCAATATATAGCTAGTCTTCTCCTCTGGTCTCCATCCTGTGCTCTAACTACAGCATATGGCTACCCTTCTCAACTTTCTCTCAAATCACAAACACAGGGTGTCCCCTACTAAAGTCCAAATAGCTCCACAAAAGGTTAAGTAACCTGGGTCTCACCCAGTCCTCCACAACGCAGCTCTCCATTTCTTCTCTCCTGAAGCAAACATTCGCGACTCTCAGCAACATGAGTCTCACTGACAAGGTTTTTCTATCTGGGCTCTGAGAGCAAGCCCCCCAGCTCCTCCCCGTGATGGGACCTCTCATGCTGCCCATCATGTTTTTCCTTACAGCTCCCTGTCTTTTTAAACTTTTTTTTCCCCCCAAGATTTCTTCCATCCAGGACACAGACCTTCACTACCAGAGGGCTCCTCGTCCTGGCTGAGACCCTGGCACCAGCTTCTACCATCATCCCGACGACTGCAACAGCCCCCACTACCACGCCCCTCTCCAGCAGGAAGTAGTATAAGATGAACGCTGCCCCTGTTCACCCATCAATCAAAGCGATGGGAATGATAGGTTCTGCCAGCCTGGGGCTTAGCTATCTGTGACATGACATCCCCCCAGCTCGGTAATGGACCCAGAGAAACAGCTTAGCTCTTCAAGAGTAAACTCTATGTTTTCCTTCTCACTCCAGAGATAAACCTCCCGCTCCCTTTTGCGCGTGCGCCGAGCCATCTCCAATCCCAAGACTCCACAACCCCCCAAACCTCCACCCCTGGTCCTCAGTAAATCATTCTGTCTCCTGCTTTACACAGGCGGATGCTCCTTCACATCAGCTGTCAATATGTCATTTTGCCACCTCCCAAACTCCTCCCCCAGCCAAAGTTGATAAAGGTAACCGCACTCTTATGTTCTTATTGAGAGCTTTTACACCCCCTGGCCCCTAAAACTCTCTCCTGTCCTCCGCATTAAAGGCCTCTTCCTTATCTCTCTCGCTCTTATTTTCTCTTCAGACTGAGTGACCTTAAAATAGTCAAAAGCCGGGCAGGGTGGCGCA
>RJWM01041183.1:0-15051 GCA_004363535.1 Dasyprocta punctata
CTGGTGAATTCAATGTGAAGATACATGAATAATTCTGGGGGAAATTAACATGCCAGCATTTTGATTTTAAATGTTTGCAGGAAAGACAACTTATAATTAGCTCTTTATCAATTTCGATAGTCTGTTTCTCACCTTGCTGTGACATTCTCCAAAAATAGCAGAGAAATTGAAGTTTATTTAAAATACTTCCAATTATAATGTATTCAAAATGTTTATGAAAATAGCTAAATATATCAGCTGTGTAAGAGAATGTGTAAGAACTTTCCGTGTATTTTAGAGATTTACATAAAACATAGTTTTTGGTACAGTTCAGAGTTTGGTGGAAATAATTTTAAAATAAGAAGAAAAATCAGGAATTAAAATAAGGTGTAGGGCATCTGACAAAAGAACCCCCCAAAGCATACTGCTTTCTAACTGACGTGTGAATGTGAACGTACTTGTGCTTTAGGATGCCGTATGGTGTTGAGGAGTTTTTTAAGTTTCCTTTCAGATTCTGGCAGGGGTCTGGCTAACCTTTGTCATTTGCTCCTCATCCAGAGTAGCTAGTGATTTGTGCTGACCGCCCTCATTTGTGGAGGGCCCCAGGGTGCGCCTGGGTCGTTCCCCACGCCCGTGCCCAGCTCTCAGTGAGCTACCTAGTCAGGGCTCAGTAGCAACGCATCTTTCCATCCAGAGGAGCCAGGGAAAGTGCCCCCTGGGGCTGGAAAGCACAGGACCATTCCACAACAGAGAGCCAGGGAGTCACCCTGATTCTGTGAGTGAATCTGCACAATCTCAGCCTGACTTCTATGCATGTGTGTGACACAGTCAAGCCAGCCCGACAAAGGCCTGGAGGACTGACTGAGACTTTGAGTGTCCAGGATGGTGCGTGTGCAGGACAAGCACAGACCAAGACAGCAAGGCTTGGGGGGCCCCACTAAATCCAAACCACCTGTGTGGGTCTCTGGCTAAGTAAGAACTATGCTCGTGTGGAACAGAGCCCAAGTGTCACAGGAAATTTTAACTTGAAGGGCATCCAAGTTTTCTGGCTGCAGTTAAACCTCACTTAGAGGGAAACTTGTATGTGTGCTAGAAAATAAGGAAGTTCTAAAATCAGCTAGTTACTTCAAGAAGAAGGAGAAATTTAAAAAGGGCTTAATCCAGGAATACAGTGCTGACTTACTATCCGAAATGAATTCATTTGGTTTTTCATATTAACAACATACAGGAGAAAAATCATATGATTATTTCAACAGACAGAGACAAAATACCTGACACCCAAAATTAGGGAAGGAAAGGTTTACTTGTAGAGGGTTCGGTCTGTAATCAGTAGGCTGCAAGGCAGGGTGGCATGGCACAGGGGTAACAGTTCAAGTGATAGAAGACAGGAAAAGCAACAAGAGCAAAAGGAGGGGAGCAAGTCTCTTTTTCTCTCTTACATTGTAAGCAGGCTACCCCCCCCCAGGGCAGGTGTAGCACTCACAACATCTCCCTGCCCTCCTGTTGCACAGGATGAGGATATTTGCAAACTTTCAGCAAACTATGAATCCTCAAACTGATAACAGGAATTTTTAAAAATATTAGAGCCAACCTCGCAATTAATGTTGAAAGATTTAATAGCATTTCTTTGCATGTGAGAAGGAGACAAGGATGCCCACTTTACAATTCCCATCAGCATTCAGTGTATTGAAGGGCATACTACTGCAATACAGTCATGTAGGGAAATAGCGGGCACATAGCGGGAAGTGGAAAAGTAAAACTAAAATCCCAGGTAATCTGCTACAACAGTGCTGCCTGAACCAATATATGAATTTAGCAGGGTCAGAATAATGAAGGCCAATATTCACAAATGAATACATTCTCATATACTAGCAGCACACTACTGGAAACTACTTAAGAAACTGTTGTATTTATACTGCTATCCAAATCATTAAAAAAGTAGAAATAAACATAACAAAATATGTTCAAGATCCATATGCCAAAAAATACTGAGAGATTTCTTAAAGAAACTTAAAAAGTTCTAAGAAGAGAGAAATGCCTTATCCATAGATCAGAAATACTCAGTATTGTTTAGTTGACAGTTTTTTCCACATTGACTCATAGATCCAAATGCAATCCAAATCCAAATTGAATCAGACTTTTCTGCAGGGAATGACAAGCTAATTATACAATTTATGTAGAAATACAATGGACCTAGAATAACTAAAGCAATTTTTAAAAAGTAGAACAGCCATTGATCATTCACCTAATTTTATTACTTACTATACAGTTATAGCAATGAATAGTGTTGGATGGACAACATGCAGACATATATCAAAGGAGCAGAGTACAGAGTCTAGAATTAGATTCTACATATGTAGTACATTTTAGTTTTAAGCAAAAGTGCTAAAGCAATCCATTTGGGAAAGAAATATTTGTTCAGCAAGTGATGCAGAATCAACTACATATCTGTGTAAAAGCAAAACAAATGGTATGATTAATTTTGATTTTCTGTCTTTTCATGCCTTTATCTGTTTTTGTGATGTTTTCATTTATGTTTCCTTTTTTATTGTGGATATTACTTGCTTTCCCTTTTGCTTCTCCCTGTTTGTTAGTCTTCCATGGATGTACACATTTTGTTAGCCTTAACAAACTCTCAACTGTATACTTGTTTACTACTTTATTATATTTTACTCTTACAATTATTTTCTTCTCCTTATATTTTTAGGTTCAATTGTAGGTTTTTTAAAATTATACATTTAGAAGATGGATGCTCAGCTTTCCTGATTGTCATGCTTTATGTTTCCCAGGATGTACATGTAAGACTGTAAATTTTCTTTTAGCATAGCTCAGCTGCATCCTCCAGGTTTCATGTACAGTTTTATTGTGGACCGACCAGGCCTGCAGCATCTCAAACGAGTGGATGGTAAAGGCTTAAATAAGAGACACGTGGAATGATTTTAGGGCTCCAGGAGGATCAAAGCCCTCTAGCAGAATTCTGGATTCTCTGGGAGCTGAGACACAGCTTCTCTGGTGGCCACATTTATTTGGTTTTCAAACAAAGCAAGGAGTTGAAGTAGATAGTGTGGGAACTGAGCAGGACCTTGTGAGTCAGTTCAGACTTCTCCAAGTAGTGAACTGTGCTAGTTAGGAGAACTGTCTTACCTCTGGTTTACGTTCACCGGAGGAGTGAGACTCCCGCAGCGACAGTCTCTATTCAGTTAATTGGGGTGGGAGCCAGGCATCCTCTGCTGTGTCCTCGTCTTGTCCTTTGAGGCCTCACAGCGTCACAGGCCACTGCAGTCCTCAGCCAGGACCAGTGATTCACAAGGCTCACTGGCTGTGAATCCGTTGCCCGTCTCCAGACCGGGGGCTTAGGCCTTGGACAGACTCACAAGGAAGCATAGAAAGCCGAATGGTTCATTTTAAATCCTGCTTGATATTTGCATGTTATTTTCAGATTATCTTAAATGTTTATTGTGATTCCTTGACTTGCTTTTCCTTGATTAGCCAGTTTTTCAAAGTGATCATGAATTTGTGTACTTGACCTTGCAGTTCTGTGTATTTACACTTTGTATGTTTTGAGGCTGTGTAGTGAAGCACATATAAAATTAAAGCCTCACTCTTTATGAGGAACTAAAAGTTTATAAAGCTTTCATTATTAAAATTTGTGTGGCATATATTTTTTTCAGTACCTTTATTTGGAGATGTCTTTGGGAAATTGTATTTGGGTTTAATATTTTTAATCCGATGTGACAATTTTTGTCTCTTAAAGTAACACATTTCTTCTTTTGCATGTTTAAATCTGTTTTATTATTTTCAATCTCTTTTCTTTCTTACTTTATACAAGTTGAGAATTATCTGAAATTCTATTTTCCCCTCCTGACAGTTATATATTCTTTTAATATATTTAGTGGTTTTAGTGTCACGTGGAGGTGACAGCCCTCATTCTAAACTCATTAAGGGCCTCTGTTAATTGGTGCATCCACATTCTTCGACCCTCAGTTTCTTCAAACAAAATTGTTCTTCTGTATCCTGTATCAATGAGTTTTTATTCATGCAGATTGAGGTCTATTTAGGTCTGTCCTGGTTATTTCTACTTTCATTCATGTTAGTTTGTTTTACATCCTTTATGATCCTAGACTATAGACTTATTGATCTAACTGTGTGAGTTTGGATGGTCCACACTTGGGATGTTTTCTTCCAGAGGCTGCTCAAATCTGCTTCCGAGGGATGTTAGGTTTAGTTCTACTGGGTTTCAGGGACTGCAGTTGACACCTCACTCCTGCTCATGCATCCTCTACCTTCAGCGCTTGATCACCTCAGGCAATTTTATACCTTCTTGCTCCCAAATCTTGTAAATCCCAGCCAGCTGCAGGAGATATTTTCATGAGGAGCCTTATATTGCTTGCCTAATAAAAACTGTGCTTTATCCAGAGTCTGACTGTAGAAGGGACCTGGACTCCTAGTGCATCATTTTGAAAGTGGTACCAGAAATTTATTGTATTGTCTTATTCCTGGGGGACAAAGCTGTCAGACCACTGCTGATCCAGCATTTCTACAGTGGAAGAGTAATGATGTGTCATATTTTGATTTATACCACACAAAACATCTTTTCACTACTATGTATCAGTTGATGGAGATGAGTACTGTCTATTATCCTCAAATACATAAACTTTGATTTGTGAAGTATAAATATATATTGAATAACAACTTTATGTTTTATAGAGGGAGTTACTATGTACTTATTTGTCATATTAACTTTATGAAAAAGATACATAATATTTGTATTTTACTCATGTTTTAACTTTTTAAAATTAAGAGACTATTTTGAACTGGCATTAGATTCAGTGTTTGAGTATTGTAAAGAACTTATTTTGTCTTTTATACTTTACATTGTAGACCATGATGTTGGATGTAATTATGTGACACTAAATGTGTGTTAATAGATAGTTGTTAAGATGGGCACACAATGCTGAAGGGGGCAGATACTGTATAACCATCTGTGTTCGATATTTGGCAGAAATTTTTACTGTGGTTTAGAGTTTTGATTTTCTTCTGGTTAGTGCTATGCAACAAAATGAAAACTATGGATGCATTTTTTAACTTTAAAATTTAGTTTATAGAATTAGGTTTCTATTAGAATAGAATTTCTTAACAGGCGGTGGCTATTTCCCATGGTCACTGGCTCTGACTGGAGACATTTTTGGTTGTCACACTGGTGATGGAGAAGGTGTTCCCATCATCCAGGGATGCTGCTCAGTGGCTTATCGTGGGCAAGTCAGTCCCCACAGTGAGGAATGGCCCAGCTTCAGGTGTCACCAGTGCTGAGAATGAGACAACTTGCTGTAACAGATACTCTTTATGATAGAATTGACACAAAAGAAAATTTGATCGAGAATTGTTTGAAGGCTCAACATCTGGGCTCCATTATTGAGGCCCTTTTCCCATCCTTGTTGCGGCCTGGGAAGTTTATATTTGTAATCCCATGGAAACATTACTGGACTCCTGGCAAATTAACTCCAATCTACCACCTCCAGTGCAACTCATGGCAAGAATAAAGACACTAAGACATATTTACAGTTAAGGGCAGCCCAGGGGTCCTGAGGGTCCAGACAAGGGTTCACGGAACAGGGGCCACGACCTGGGGCCTAACCCAGATTTTATTAATTTGTGAAGAAGGAAGTGGCTAAGGATCAGTGACTGTGAGAATGGCAGCAATTACGTAAGTACTGTGAGCTGGGCTATGTAGGAGGCCTGAAAGCTCCTCTGCAATCTGCAGAGAGAGGGATATGCAGAAAGACCAATCTGCATAACACGATTGAGGTAGCTTTTAATGTGCACGAGGCTGTTGCTTTAGTTTCTGATGTGCAAACTTTTTTCTGCCCTGGGACGTCATAGCCTCTTATCTTGAGACCTGAACCCAGTTGAGAGTCCTGGAGCATTGACTCTGCCATCTTGCTGGGCTGAACTCTTTAGAGGGAGACACTGAGGCGGGGAAACAGCGACTGTTGGCTGGCTTCAAACATTACACATCGGCCCCTCAGCCAGCCCTGTTTACATTGCTTGGAGCCAACTGAAGGGAGAAGGACGTGGTTTAGCTAGAGCTCTGTACATATCAGTACACGGAGTCAGGGCCAGGTTTAGCCAAAGTGGAGGTAATTGCACTGTTCAAGGAGAGTTGTCCAGATGGTCTTCTACGCTCCATAGCTTCTACATGAAGGTCAGGTAATAGCAGGGCCATGTTACATTTGCTACATTTGGTATTTTCACGATAGTGGTCCTTCAGCACCATCAAATCTTGGCGAGGAGGTGTACCCAGGGGAGGTGTGGGGTAGCCCCTCTAGCTCCTCCTAGGCTGTTGCATCACAGTTTCATCGTGGGCCCCCCAGAGGATCCCTTGGCAGGGGCCAAGCTGGCAGCCTGAGTCGAAGGGCCCCCGCACTTCATTTTCCTCCTTCTAATCTTCTTTCCTACTTTTCTTTCCCTGGGTACAACTTTCTGCACCTGTCTAGGACTGTGAAAAGAGTTACCTGCTTCAATGAAATAGACCTTTTGTACCTTTCTCTGATGGTTATAAAAACCCTGCATTTTCTATTTAAACTCAAAGTGTGGTGTTTAACTTTAAAAATAAATTGGAAATGAAACTTACTTGAAAATCCTACTATAAGGAGTGATATTTCATCATGTGCAAGGTAACAGTGCCCTTACAGAACTTTGAAAGAGTTCATCTTCCATGCAGATTCAGATCTACTGTGGACATTGACTCACATCAATGAGGAAACCCCTGTCTCTGCTACTGTATTTTTTTCTGTGTGACTCTTCAGTGTGGATATATGATAGTAAATTATTTTGAGACTGGGTATTTGAGTCTGATCTTTTATAAGAAATGAGAATATGAGTCTACCTTATGTAGCCATCTTTTAATTTGAAGGACAGTTTAGGAAAAAAACTTGTGTATATTCTCATTTTTAAGCAGATTTTTACTACACCCTTTCTTTCAGGCACTGGCACATCTCCACCTAATAGAGTATGTCGGAGAGCAGACTGCTTTGCTAATAAAGGTACATTCAATGCTGTAATAGAATGTTCCAGTTACTATTCTTTGATTTTTGCAAAAAAAAAAAAAATCCAGCAAGAATAAGTCATGCTGATCATGTAAGAAGCACAGCAGGGCATCTATTTTATCCTGGTTAGTGTAGAAATGAAGAGAGATTTTTACCCCCAAAGAATATATAATTACAGATGCCTGTTTTTTCCTGACCACCTTTAGATAAAACCCGTCTAAGAATGGCAGCAGTGGGTGTGAGTGTGTGCCCAGCCCTGGGATCTGTCGGGACACTGGGCCGCGGGACCACCATGTGCGGCCACTGGAAATGAGGAGTGGGCATTGCGTCTCTGTCTCTGGGGGGAATTTTCTGCTCAGTTACTTGTGGAGACTCAGCAGGGGCTCCTGATGTAGGTGTGGCCCCGGTTTGCACACTTGTGTGCACCTTGGTCTTGCCGTGTGTAAGAGGAAGACTAACTCCTTCAGTCCCTGCTGAGTCTCTCCTGTCACAGTGTTGTGCGTTTTGACAAAAACTGTTGATGTGTAGCACTGCTGTCCTCCCTCCAGATGGTCCCAGAGGACCAGCGCCTGGCCGCTGCCATTGTCCTGATGATGTGGGTCTCAGCCTTGGCGTCATCCTTGATCGACAACATCCCATTCACTGCCACAATGGTGAGTTGCATGCTCGTGTGAGTTTGAGGGCTCAGCTCCAACCGGCACACAGCCTGGGTTTGCGCTTCCTTCTGAGGAAGCAGCGCATGAAACACGCTCACTCATCGCGCTCACAGATGCAGAGGGCAGCACGGGCACAGCCCAGGGCAGCTGGGCAGGAGCAGTCAGCAAGAACCCAGACGGCAGCCAGGAGCTCAGGGCTGCAGCCTGCGTGGACACTTCTCCTTGGCGGCTGGACGCTTTGGGGTCAGCTCCTCTGAGGACTGCTCCCCCACTTTTATATGAGAAACCCACAGTATAAATACTTTAAATAGCAAAATAAAATAAAAAGAAAAGGTAACACAAAATAGGGAGGTAGAACCTCTGCAAACGGGGAGGGGACCTAGAGATGGAGGGGAGGGAAGAGAGCGCGAGGGGCAGTAAACACGTTAGGACAAGCCGTGTGCCTCTGTCACCCCCACAATGAATGTGATCATTATATACTGTGTAATGTGGGAATATAATACATGTAAAAAACAAAGTCGGTTCTCATCTTGAAAGAGAGAAATATTTCAGACATCAGAAGATAGAAATTTTCATCTTTTTTCCATTCTCGCCCACTGGTGCTTGACCTGGGTGGGCTGACTGTCCCTGTGTGTTCCTGAGCCCCGTCCATACTGGAAGTGTGCGTTACAAGCGTCTCCTAGGGTTGATGGGTCCTGTTCCTGGGTCGTCTTCTTTGATTATTTGGGTTGGGGTGGGAACTCACTAAGAACTCCAAGGTGGCAAAGTAAAGGTGGGAGCAGAGACTTGCATGCAAGAACTGGGATCCTGTCCCAAATGCCTTGGGGCCCAGGGACACTGGGCACAGGGTCGGGAGTGTGTGTGTGCTCATGCGGGGAACTGTGTGGGGTGTTCTGGTTGTCGTTCTTGCGGCCCTGCAGGCCGCTGGTTTCTCCTGTGAATGGAGGGGCAGCTCCCAAGATACCTGATTACCGTGAGTCATGTGGGGGACAGTGAGACCCCAAAGGTGAGCGAGCAGTGCTGGGTGTGAGGAGAGGGTGGGTCAGGCCCATGGCAGCTTCTGCGGTCAGGACCTGGGAATCTGTATCAAATCCACGCTGAAACTCATTCAGTCTGCCCGGTGTCACCATCTAGTGAGCTGGCTGCTGTTCTTCCAGAGTCTGGGCTTGGGAAGCCCGAATTGACTTTGTGGCTTTTTTTATACTTACGTGAGATCCAGAGTTAGAGACACTAGTTGGCTGTTGTCACATGCATAGCATCGGGAAAAATGCAGTGTAGAACAATGTTTAGGGACAGTTACCTTTTGTGTAAGAGGCAGGAATAAATGTTTTTTTTTTGAAATAAATTATTAAAGAGTAAAATAAAACCAATTGTTTTGTTACGGTGCTCACCTAAACACTTCAGTTAAAAGGCAAACAATTTAAAAAGCAAGTCTCAACTCTATATTCTTTACAAGAAATGCTCTCTAAATATAAAGCATGTTGAAAGAAAAAGGAATGGAAAAGAGTTAGCATAAACACTAAGCATAAGAAAGTTTATGTGATTATAAAAATAATAAGCAAAATAAATTTCAAGAGAAAGAATATTTAAGAAAGGGACTCTACACTAACACGCTCCACCATGTAGACACTGAGTGCTGCCTGCTCCTCACGACAGCCCCTAGGTGCACCACAAAGACGTCTGCAGGACTGATTTTCAGCACAGTTCCCTGCCAGAGACTTCCAGCGAAGTCTCTCCTTTGTGACTCTCAGAGTATCTCTGAAGCTGACTGTCAAGAGACTTCTGTTTTTTCCAAGGCTTCCCCAACCATTTACAATAGCAACAGTGCTCAATGACCTTCCTGCTGAGCATTGTTCCGTAGCATCCAGGACCATGGCCACTGCATAAACCTTGCCTTCAACCTGTACCTTATACACAGTAGCCACTGCTAAGACAATAATCTCAGAGCCACTGTTGCTACACATACTCCTTGTCACTAATAATGGGGTCCCCTGAGTGTCAATAGGTGAGCAGTCAGCTCTGAAGTTCTGTTAGGAGAGCCTGCTTTCTGGAAAGCTGTCCTAGTCTGAGCTTCCCGGGCAGCCGAGTCTCAGGCAATCCCGAGGATTGGGGTGTGGGAAACAAGACGGGCAGAGGGAAGGAGAGAGCCAACTGAGGGAGCATTAGCTTGGGCAGTGCAGGGCAGGGGGACCGTTTGCTTCTCAGCAGTCTGCCCCGGAGGGGAGGAGAGGGAAGGACTGATCCACGGGCATCTGTCTCCATTTGTCAAAGCTTGGCCTTGGGGTTGCCCTTACGGAGCCATCCACTGGGGACCCACAAAGTGTCCCATCTTAGCATCAGCAAAGAAGCCTGAGGAAAGAATCACACGGTGCGACGGAAAGGTGTGGGGTCAGAGTGTGTGAGAGGCGGTGGTCGGAGCCCGTGAAAATAGGCCTCTAGCAGCTGCAGCTAGAACAGGCGGGACTCGGGAGGCAAGAATCTGGAAGGGTACATGGCAGAGGTACCATGCGGAGTGGCTAAAAATCTGCCAGGAAAGTTGGATGAAAAAAAAGGGAGCATCTTTCAATCCTGCAGTGAGGAAAAAGACAAGATCACCTGTGAAAGCCTCGTCCCAGAGGCCGGAGGCTGTGTTCCTAAACAAAAAAGAAAAGGGCTGGAAAAGAAGAAATTAAAACTTCTACCATTTATAGAGAACATGAATCTGTATTCTGAGAAAATTCAAAAGAATCCATTTATTAGCTATCATCATTGATAAATGAATGTATCAGGGAACCTAGACTTAAAAGTTGTTAAAAAGTCAGTCGTATTTCCCCATAGGAGAACTAATAGAAAATGAAGTTTTGAAGTAAATGCAAATTACAACAGTATCTAAAAAAAAGTCCCAGGCCCAAGTTCAGCCCAGCGTGGACTGCGCCTCCTGACACTGTCTGCTGGGACAGCCCTCGTGCCCGTCCCTGGTCCCAAGAGGAGACCGGCGTATGCACTGCCTCCTTCTCAGGTGACGCGGAGTGCCCAAGCCTGGGGACTCATGTGGGCTGGCCACAGAACCAGGCTTGCGTCACCACCCTTCATTCATTCTTCCTCTGGTCTCACCTGCTCGAGGGAAAAAGCCCATCTGCCAGGCATTCCTGGGACTGTTCGTGTTGGAAATGTGGGTTGTTCCATTTTTTTAAAATAAGACACTTTTCACATTTTTATTCCCCAAATTTTGACAGTTAGTTAAGGCTTAACTTTAAAACATCAACCGAGGAATCAGAGGGTGCTGCAGCAAATGGGGCCATCCTCCCTTCTCCGCAGGGGCCGTCGTCAGAGGCCCAAAGCTGCAGGTAGTACTGAGCCCTCTCTGATCACTCTGTATGCCCTTCTGGACATCTGTCACTATGATAAAATTTAATTTGTTCATTGGCTATTATAAGAGATTAATCCCGATAACTAATAAGATAGAGCACTTATAACAATATAAAAGTTATTTAAAACATGAATTATTTCTAGAGTTTTCCATGGTGTGTTTTTGGGCCATAGTGGACTGTGGGTAATCAAAGCCGTGCAAAGCAAAGTTACAGATAAGAGGGGGATAATTTCTCCCTATACTTTACCACTAAACATGAGGAAATTTGAATATTTTATCCTGTTTTGCTCAGGGTTTTTCGTTTGTTTTATTTTTAAGAAATGAACATGTAGATGCAGATATTTTTGGAGACCCTGATTTCAATGGGGTGTAGTCAGAAGCTTTGGTCAAAAGGATTTTTTGTTTAGTGGCCAGTTTTTCTCTAACCACATGGTTTAAAAGCTGTGTGTCAAGTTGTGCATATTGTTTCTGCTTCAGTCACTCGGTGTTTGGTGTCCCTCCGTGTGGACACACAGAACCAAGGGCCTTCCCTTGGCCCCTTCCAGGGCCGATGGGTGTGACCCGGAGCTGGGGAGGCCATTCTCTCAGGAGAGGAGAAAATGCAGGCAACACTACAGGCTGACAGGAGCAACAGAGGACATAATGGTGTTTTCTATATCGCTTCATTTCTTAAAAATAAAAAAAAAATAGCTTGAACACAAAGAGAATAAAATCTTCAGGTTTCCCCATGTGTGTGGTATGTGAGCAGAGTCTTGCACGTATCCATACACACCAGCGTGTCGCTGCACAGCTAGGTCTTCTCGGTTCACTCACTGCTTTTCTAGTTAGTCTGTTTGGATAGAGTGAGTCGGTGAAACTCTGTGATTTTAGCTGGTTTCTCTGGAGGCCTTATCCAAAGCACAGAAACAACCTGCAGGGGTAGGCACAGTTGTTTTAAGGGACAGCAGTCTCTTTCCTTTCCAGCACAGGTACTCGTTCATGTAAGTTCCTGCCTGGTGGCTAACAAATCAACAGAGTCCATTTTCATTAGTTTAAGGAGCAAAGGCATTTACCTGGGGACAGCATGCACTTCTTGGGGTTTTTGAGAATTCCTCCAGGGCGTGGTGAGAGCGGGCCGGGGCTGCCTCGTGAAGCCCCTGGTTCCTGCTGTCCAGCTCACCGTGTGCAGGGCTCTGTCACCTGACCGGAGGGTACTTGCTGTGCCCCTCTTCCACGTTCCCATGGAGGCCGCTCGGATGTCGTGTCTGATGGGAGAAACCCAAGGTCCTTGCTACAAAGGAGGTGGGGAAATCCTATTTCTAGCTTCTGTCTCTGTTGTAAAATGGAGTTTGCCAAACACAGGTGAGACTTCTCCATCTCCTCTTGTATGGGTTTGATCCTGTGTCCCCCCAAAGCCTCATGTAATCATGGACAGGGCTGCATCTGGCATTTGTGATTGGTTTGTTATCTGGCGCTGGGGTGGCGATGTGAGTGTTGCACCCACCCAGCGGTGGAACCGACATGCAGTGTAAGGGCAGGAGGAAGGTGTGTCTTCGCTCTCTCTTGCTGGGTTCACGCCTTGCTGTTTGGTGGTTGCCATGAGTGGCTGCCCCGCCATGCCATACTGCCTTGGAGCCAGCCCAATATAGACTAAAAACTCCAAGAACTGTAAGTATTAAACCTTTCCTTTCCTAATTTTGGGCATCAGGTATTCTGTCTCAGCAACGAAGGAAAAGTAACTAAGACACCTCTCATGCCCTTAAATGCCTTCTCCTCAAGGCAGAGTTGATTTGTCCTCTGGGGTCTCACAGTACTCTGCTCATGCTTCCACCACGTTACTCCCCAAACTCATTGCCGAGAGTCTTCTGCAGTGCTCTGGGAATTCCAGCCATTTGCTAGCATCATGCCTGGCACAAAGAAGATATTTAGTAAGTATTCACAAATGGATAAAAAAATGGATTAACTGCGAAAGTTGGTTTTCCTAAAGTAACTTTTCGTTCACATTGCCAGCCTGCCATTCCCCAGCCACTCTGACGAAGGGGCAGTTGGACACCTCAGGACCTCACCGTGTCCTTAGAGCTACAGATGCCATCTCGGTCAGTCCTTCCGGCCAGGCCTCCCTACCATCCAAGACCTTTGTCTTCAGCGGATGGGGGCTACTCTCCTGTGCCTTTGCTTAGGTTGCTCTTGACTGTCTCCCTCTGTCCTGGTGTCTCAGTTACTTTTCTCTCATTGCTGAGATGAAATACCCAATGCCCAAAATTAAAGGAGGAAAGGTTTATTTAGCTCAGAGTTTGAGGAGGTTTCAGTCTGTATTTGGCTGGCTCCAGGCAGGGTGGCTTGGCAGAGGAGAACAGTTCATGGTGGCCAGAAGATAGCAAAGTCAACAACCAATCTTAGCAGTGTGTTTCTGCTGCTTTCACCTAGGCTGCTGGGATTAGGGTGGTGCTAAACCAAGTGGTGAGCTGATCACATACTCTTAACCCCAGCACCACACATTCTAAAGTCAGCCACTTCTGAAAAAGCCCTGTGACTGCAAGAGACTTTGGAGGACATCTAGACGTAAACAGTAGCACCTGAGTGTCAGTCTGTGTTCCCCCGGTAGGAGGCAGTCCCTGTTCTGAATCTACTTTCTCTTCAGTAGCTGCTGGGTTGGGCAGACACTGTTGGCTGGGAGGTCCCCAGGGGCAGCTGGGTGCCTGTGTCTGTCTATGTCCCTGAGGATTGCTGAGTGTACTGGCTCGTGATGGGCACTTGCAAAAGATCAGGAGTAGCACGGATAATTTGAGACCGTTAGTGTTGGAGATATGTCAATCTCTGCAGGTGATTTCCTCCTCCTGGACCACCAATGACAGCCTGAGTCTGTTTCCCTGGGTTCTAGCTGCTCATCGTCTTCCCTTCCTCACTGGCCTCCCCATCCACAGTTGTAGAAAATCCTCTCCAGCCCTCCATCAGGTGAGGCGACTCCTCACAGTGAAGCCACATGTATAGTGATATTTCCCACTGATTCTGCCTTCTGATAGATGCAGTGATATAAAGGGGTTTCCTGTCCACAGAGGGTAGCAATGAGGGACTGGTTCATTTATGTGTGTCCCCGTCTCTGCTGGAGTAGAAAGAAGTGTGCTGCTTTATCCTTGCCACCCTGAAGCCTTGGTGGCCTGGCCTGGCTCGTGGATCTACAGAGTTTAGGTCACTGAAGTTCTGTTCTAGGAAGTTTGATGTTTTGGACTGTCCTTGGGGCCAGCTGTACTCCAACATCCTGCAGGGTCCCTGGCTCTCTCTCTGTAGGCACTTGGGAAGCCTGTTCATGGTTCAGTAGGGAAAGGAGACCAGGGGACATTTTGTGGAAATACAGTGGCTTTCAGACAGCACAGTGATTCAACTTCCTGTTATCACTGCTTCCTGTGTTCTAGCCCCGTCTCTGCTTTGACAGCACCGCTCTGACTGAAGCAGTTGGTCAGGTCCACAGGACACGTGTCCACATGGATTTCATCCCGTGTGATCGCACCGTCCTTTCAGGATGAAGGGAACTGGAAGGCGCGGTGGCTATTTCCAGTGACCGGGAAGGCTGTCAGATACGCCATCTGGGGAGAGCTGCAGGAGAGGGGCCTGTGCGTGCTGAGGGAGTGCGGCACCTGCCCGCAAGGGGTGCTTTGTTAGAAAGACCTACCGGTTCTCTGCCTTTATTCCAGGGCTGTGAGTTTAGAGACAAAACGAAGCTCATGTTTTTCTTGGTGGCAATGCATCTGACAGTGTTACTAGTTTGGGATGGTTTCTCCTACATTCATGCTGTCTGCTATGTGCTGTCAGCAGCAGCCAGAAGCCCAGTTCATGTTTGTTTGTCATATTCCCTTCTTCCAGTGGCCAAGGAAGAATGCCAGGTAATTCAGGGCATTCCAAAACCTTCATTCATTACTTGTCAGATCACACCATAGAATGTTTACCATGTCTGAGTGGGAAGAACTAGATCATAGATGAGTTCGTCTCTTCTAGTTGGCTGGACAGAGCGGTGAACCTGCCAATGAGAGTAAAGACAGGTTGC
>RJWM01041184.1:0-15038 GCA_004363535.1 Dasyprocta punctata
AGATGATAACAAATGAGCCCTGAGGCTTCAGTCAGCAACTAGGGTCATCAACCTGCAATTTGGTGATCATGTATGTAATCTCAAGGCAGATAGAACCAGTGGCCTGCTTTGGGCTGTGAACTGCCTGTGCTTTGAAGGTAGTGACAGACATTAAGGATTTCAACAGTCACAAAACCTCTCAGTTGGGAAGACCTTTGACCTGTATCTTATTCTTTGTTTCTTTAGTCTCCCACCTGTCCCAATTTCAACTCTTCCAAACAGGCCTGAGGGATGGTTGTCTTTCTTAATTTAACTAACTCAATTTAAGACTCAAATTAGAATGAAAATAGTGCCATTCATTTCAGCTTTACCTTCCTATGATATCATCATCTTTCTGAGGTTTTGAAGTTTTCAGATCAGATTCTGTCTTAGTCCATCTTGTGTTACTATAACAAAATACTTGAGCCTGAGTTTCTTTATGAAAAAGAAGTTTATTTTACTCACAGTTCTGGTGGCTCAAGGCTTGAATCTAATTGTGGCCTTTTTGCAGCAGTAGCATCAAGAACATGGTGAGCATCATACAGTACATTTTTCAGTTTTGTGTCTCTACAATGACTGAGGCAGCTAACTTTATAAGAGAAGAGATTTATTTAGTTCACAGTTTTGGAGGCTAAAAGTCCAAACAAAAGCAGGCTCTAGCTTTGGTAGGGCCTGGTGTTGGATTGTGGGTGGAGTGGGAAGAATCATATGGCCAGCCAAGAAGCAGAGAGAATGGGAGGCACCAGCCTTGCTCTTTCTACCACAATCCTCTCTCAAGAACTCACGGGACTTTCTGAGAGTATCCCCTCAATGGCGTAACTACCCCTAATAGACCTCACCTCTTAAATGTTCCACAGTACTTTTGACCCCGAGGACCAAAACTGGAGCCATAGTGGACTCTTGGGAGCCACTCAGACTACCTTCAATGCATCGTTCATGGTAGTAGAGAGCACACGTGTGTGTGTGTCTCTTCTGGTCTCTCTTCTCTTATAAAGCCATGAGCATTCAACCATGTGGACTGCAATTTGATAACCTAATATAATTCTAATCATTTCCCCAAAGCCTCAACTCTAAACACCATAGTAAGACTAAATCTTCATTCCCTTAATGTCTCATAATGAAGATTAAATTTCAACACATGAGCCCTTCATAGACATGTACAAAGCATCCCAGACTATAGTAGGTTCCTAAAAGGACTTTTAAAAGAAAAACAAAAGACTTTATAACAAATAATCTAAGATTTGTTAGTATCTCTGAGGCAACATCTAATTTTGGAGAGAAAAAAACTAAGGCATAATCCAGTTTTGCTTTACTTTTGATGTGTGTTTTAAACCTAACAGTCAGTTATGGATTATATAAGTATATTGTTATTAGGTACTTAGGCTTATTTTAGCTATTATGGTGTACCAAAGAATTTCAATATTGTCTATTCACAAAAGTTTAAAACTTTGTTGGGGAAACAAAATATTTTCAAATAGCAATTAGTGAGACGACAACGTGATAATTAACTATTTTTATAGTGACAAAAACAGAGTGCTAAAGAGTCAAGTATAGAGAAGAGTGAGATAGAAAGAGCAAGGTGCTAATTGTGTGATGTAAACTGGAGAGGCAGAAGCACTGGCAGAGGGATGATTATGGTACAGCTTCTTTAGTTCGCTATGAAGAGGAAGCTCGTAGGCAGCATTTAGAAACTCTTGTTCTGAGTTGCATTGCTTTGCTCTGGGAGTAGTTTGTGGTTCTGGATATCAGAACCTATTAGCTATTCTAGTGTCTGGATAGAAAAGGAATACACCCACAGCGTGCTGCCAAAATATAGTGGCCCGAATTTCAGGGTTACAAGAAAGATTTACCATAGGGAGAGGGTGCAAATTTAAAATTTAGCAGGCATTTTTTTTATTCTGCTGATGCAATTCATTCTTCTCTCTTAAAAATATTTCTTAGCTTTTCCTAAAATGTTTACCAATGAACATAAAGACTAACGACAGAGGGCTTTTAAAGTGAATAGACTTCTGAAATGATTTTGTTTACCATCAACCATGTTTCTACTTTATGTGGCATGAAGTTGGGCTCTTCGTCTCACATTCTCAAGGCCCTGAGAATAACTTTTCTTGGTGAGTTATAAAAATCCTTTTCAGTCATTCTTGTCCTCTGTTTATTGGGTACTCTGAAGAAAACAAAGACAGCAATATCAGTGGCATTGTATGAGACCCTTTCAGGCCTTCTGCAGAATTCACATTAGTTAAAGCCTAGTACCACCCACAAAGCCACCACAGACTTATCTTGAATACCAATCCTTTCCCAGACCTCTTTACCTTATTCCTGTGGGCATCTACACCAGCAGAGGCGCATTGGTACGCTTGCTCTTATAATAGAGGATTCAATGGAATTTCTATAGAAGGCAGAATCCTATATTTCAAATTTGTAACCTGGATGGAAACAAAAGTGCTTGCATATTTTTATTTGCATGAAGCCTTTAAAACCATGCAGATTATTTGATGGACTGTCAGGGATCACCAGTGTTCTTTGGACTAGATAATGAGAAATAACAGCACTTTAGGTCTACCAGGGATGGGCTACACTGTTCAGGAAGAGAATGAAATGAAACTTTCTCTTTAGTGGGTGGAAGAGAAAGGGATCTAAACAGGAAAAATAGATGATTTTTCTCTATTCTCACAATACTTCAGACAGCAAGAAATTTTGAATGCCACCAAGAGATTCCCCTTTAGTAGTGACCTATAAAACTTGTACCATGTGTGGAGGTAGAGGGACGTTCCCACACCAGCTTGTTTTCTAACTCTCTGGACAAAAATTGTGCCCTGCGGTTCAATTAGGATGCTAACTACCCAGAGTTAGCTCAAATTCTACCTGTTAATGGCTCAGACCCAAAAGACTTTCTCCACTTCAGATACCAATTGCAAATGGTAGGTCCCTATACTTCTGTGCAACTTGGCTACAGATTGAGGGTTTTCATGACTCCCTCCTTAGGTTTGAGGACTTATAATAATGACTCACAAAATTCAGAGAAATGTTTACTTACACTCATGGCTTATTATCAAGGATACAACAAGGAATACAAATGAATAGCTAGATAGTTACATAGGGTGAGATCCAGAAGGATCCTGAGCACCAGACTTTGTACCTCTGTGGAGCTGGACTGTGTCAACTTCTTAACACATGGATGTGTTCACCAACCTGAGAGTTCTTTGAACTCCATATATTAGGAATTTGTATGGAAATTTTATCATGTAGGCATGCTATCATGTCCTGGAGGAGTAGGGTAGAGAATTGATGTTCCAAGTTTCTAATTATGGCTTAATCTTTATAATTATGGGACCAGCCCTAATCCTGGAGCTGTCCAAACCCAACCAAAGTGGCCTCAATATAACAAAGGATATTCCTACCCCCACAAATTCCAAGGGACTTAGGAGCTCTGTGTCGGTAACCAGAGTCAAAGGCCAAATATAAATACAAAACATAATCCTAGCATCCCTGTCACTTAGGAAACTACAAGAGCTTTGGGCGTTCTATGCCAGAGGACTATAGAACAGAGCAAATATATATTTTTCTTTATATTACTGGGTTTGATGTTGAGGTATAGTAAGTTTTCTCAGCTGTGTGAATGGAAGAGGTGACTGAAAAACATTATTTCAGAGCTTATAGAAACTCAGATGGAAATGATTGTAGAACTGGGAGCCAAGTATAGATTTAAGGATCCCAGTACAAATCCTCTTGCTGAGTGTGGTAGGGTGTGGTGGATGGTTTGAGGAATTGTCAGTGGCAGTTTTTTGTATACCTTCAAAGGCCCATGAAATAAAAAAAAAGCACCATCCCAACTGAGTTGTCCTCTATTTTTCTTGATAGTGTCAGCCTAGAAATCTTGTGAGATCCAAGGTGGGGATAAACCCCTGATTACCAAGCTTCTTATCAATCTTGATGAAAGAGTATTGGAGCTGGAAGTTTGGCTCAGTGGCCTAAGTCTGGCAGGTGCAAGGTTGTGAGTTCAATCCCTGGTGCCAAAAGAAAAAAAAAAGCTAAACCATACCTTCCCAGTACACAGGGTAGGAGACAAGAAGAGGCCCCCCACCCGTCACCCCAAGTTACTGGCTTATTTGGAGGAACTCAGAGTGAGATGATAGCCACTGAGGTGAAGGGAATAGCTTGATGCTTATATTGTTTGGTTGACTTTGCAGGCCTGGGTCTGGTGGTCTGGGCATCTGTTTGGAGGATGGCAGTGGCATGGCAGCAACTGTGGGGAATTTACTTCTGTCTTGTTTTGAAACCCAATGTTTTGTTCTGTTCTACTGTTTTGTTTTGTCCTTGCATCTGGTAACCTGAGCAACTATTTTGAGGGTAACAAAATGCAATATAATGACCATTGTTAAATTCTTATCATTTTGTTTTGAAAGCATGTATAGCTATTGTTTTTTGCTGTTGTTGTCATTTTGCTTTTGCTGCTGTTGTTTTGGATTGTTTGTTTCTTTATTTTTCTGTTTTTTTCTTTTTTCTCTTTTAAAAAAAGTCTCTTAATAGAAGATGACTAAGAGAAAGATCTGTTCCTACTGGGTTGTGGATTTCCCTAATTTTACTTGAGAATTGATTCAACAAGCAAAGAAAAAAATTTTTGAGACAGGGTCTTCCTATGTAGTTCAGGCTAGCCTTGAACTTACTATATGACCTAGGTTGACCTTGAGCTCATGACAGTACTCCTGCCTCAGCCTCCTGGGTGCTGGAATTACAGATACATGCCACCATATGAGGCTAGGCAATGAAAACTTAACAAACAAAATACAAACCAACTAGGAATTATATAAACAATATATCTATTTGGGAAAATGAAAAGTGAAAACCCTAACTAAACATATGCGCAGTATATTTATCATCATTTCTAAACAAAGGCGGCCAGTAACACTCTGAATGCCCCTATGGAATTTCAGCAATTGAAAATGAGTCATTGAAAAGACCTTCAGTGGCTCAGAGCACTCTTACTGTGAGACCCTTTTTAGCTCATCTCAAACACAACAGAAGAACCCGACAACCACCATTTAAATAATAAAATAAATACAGAAATATAAAAGAATTTCAGTCCTGGTTATTGGTTGTCATGTTGCATTTTTAGAAATAAAAATATTCATTTTAATTTTATGAATTTTCTGTCTTATATTTTGCGCCAACCCATTTCTTCTTGCACACTCAAACATTTTCACAGACCCTTAGAAATCTCAAAGAACCCAAACAATCATGCTTATAGTGCCTGATGATTTAAAGAACCTAACTGGAAGCCAATGGTCAGAAAGATACTTTCTGTGGTGCTAGCTTGTACTCCTGCTCCTCACTTATGAGTTGAAGTGACCTTAAGCTAGTATCAGATTCTATCACTTAACATGAGACAAACATTTCCTTTCCAAATGAACTGCAAAATTATGTAATTTCACTGGAAGAAATGTGAACAATTTTGTCCTTGAAGGAGACAAAAGACGTTGTTTTTATCACTGCACAAGCAATTTAAACCACTGGCTGTTATTTGTGGCTTTTTAATGCAAAGGCATTATTCTTTGGTCAGCTGTGTTTTGTGAGTACCAAATCCTCCTTTTTTCGATTCAGTTGAAGACAATGAAATATTGGCAAGAATACTGGTCATAGTGGGAGGGAAAGTGAATTTGTTTTAGTCCTCTCAATAAGGAATTGTGTGGGTGTCACTGCATCTCTTGTCCGATCTGACCGTCAGTTACTTCCCTTCCAGGGTGAATGATTTGGAGTTGACAGGTATTTCCTAAACTTTGCTCATGTACAAAGAAAGTACTTTCATTGTTTCTGCTATTGTCATATGATATTACATCAATAAGATCGTCATCTTTTTCTTTATGTAAATTAAATTCTTTAAAAATGTATCTAAGGAGATTTCTGCCTATGGTCAGTATGGAATAGCAGGGAGTAGATTTACACTCCTATCTGAGCCAAATAAAAATATAAACAAAATATATGACATGGGGCAGCACATAAGGAAGGTCAGTGATGCCTGAGAGAGGAAACAAATGAGGTAAATCCTACAATTGCCCCCAATTTTTTCCCTAGAACAGTTCCAAGTGTGGCACAAGAAGATAACATGTACAAAACCTGGAGACCTCCTTAGGTAGAGAAAATGGAACTAGGAGTAACAACAGACCAAAATGCTGGAGAGGAAACAACTGCACAATGAGAAAACTCTAGAGACCTGGAATGGACTTTCTGCAAGTAGCCAAGTGTTGATCAATGTCTGCATGTAAGCTAACTACTTGCTATGGTTTGGGTGTGTCCCCTCAAAAGTCATGTGTAGTAACTTAATCCCCAGATTCATATTTTGATGGCATTTGGGAGTGGAGTCTCACAAGGTGATGAGAGTGAGACCTCCGTGATAGCATTTGTGAGTTTATAACAAGAGTAAATAAAAGCTAAGTAGCATACTTTCCATCACATCGTGAGATCCTTTCTGCTAGTTTTGGGCATTACTATCCAAACTGAAACTATTTAATAGGAAACACAGAAGAAAAATGAATTAAGATAATGAGCAGAGTTTCAGTAAATTATGAAAAAACTTCAAACAGTCTAATACATATATAATTGCAATCTCCAAAGAGAAAGGAGAGACAAAATATTTGAAAGGATAATGGATATAAAAATTATAAAGCCACAAACATAAGAAGCATAAAGAGGGTTAGACACAGGAGACATAAATAAAACTGTACCAAACTATATAATAACCAAAACATCATGACCAATGATAAAAGTATTAGAAAGAGCAGGACAGTAAAGACACATTAGAAACAGAGAAATAAGGATAAAAGCAACTACAGATTTCTCATAGAAAGTAAAACAAGTGAGAGGACAGCAGATGAAAAACCTTAAAGTACTAAAAGAAAGATTTTCTGGTTAGAATTTTATACATAATAAAAATATCTTTCAAAACCAAGGGCAAAATAAATGCTTTTCCAAAGATGGAAAGAATTAATCACCAATAGACTCACACTGCAAAGCGTATTAAACGAAGGTTTTTGGGCAGAAGGAAAGAATGTTATGCAGAAAGGTGGATCAGCATAAGGGAATAAAAAACATTAGAAATGGTAACTAAATATGTAAAGATATATTATTTTTCTCATATACATATATATATATATATATATTTTTTTTTTTTTTTATTTGAGATGGGGTCTTGCTATGTAGGTCAGTCTGGCCTTCAACTCACTATGTAGCCCAAGTTGGCCTCAAACTGCCACAATCTTCCTACTTCAACTTTCGGAGTGCTGGGATTATAGGTGTGAGCCACAATGCCCAGTTTTATATATTTTTAATAAATAATTTACTAAACAAAAATAATAATGTTGTATGAGGTTTTTAATACAGGTAGAAGTACAGTGTAGGATAAGAAAACAAAGTTTTCATCAATGACAGGCTGCATATAGGACTGGTCTGATAGGATTATATCAACCAGTAAGTTATGGCCATCTTACATCATATAAGCACACTCTATGATATCTGCACAATAATGAAATCACATAATGATGTATTTCTCATTATATGTAATAACATTACATGTTATTAAGTGATATATGAGCATATATTAATTCTAAGTAGTTATATAACTAATAACAGACCTTCAAAGTACATGAAGGCAAAACTGATAGAACTGTAAAGAGGCATAGACAAACACATGGTAGTGGAAATTTCACCGCTCTTCTCCCAATAATTGATCAATTAAGTAGATAGAATATCAATAAGAAATTTTGAGTATCACTCATAATCCTTTTAGCCTGACTGACATTTATAGAACATCCTGCCTGCCCACAGCGGAATGCACACTCTTCCCAAGAGCACACAGAACATTTTCCAAGACAGACCGTATTCTATGCCATGAAATAAGTTTCAATAAGCTAAACTATCTTAAATTCCTGCACAATATGTTCCTGGAGTGCAAAAAAATTAAAGAGGAAATAAATAAGAAAAAGACATGTGGAAAGCAACACACTTGTCTATTACCTATCGGTCAAAGCAAAATTCAAACAGAAAACTAAAAAGTATTTTGAATTGAATTAAAATGAAAACACAACTTATCAGAATTTGTGGGATTTCACTAGCACACAAAATTCCTATATGGGAATAGAGGAAAGAGATCAAATCAATGATTCTGGCTTTCATCTAAGAAATTGGACATAGAAGAAGGAATGGAAGCCAAAATCAGAAGAAAGAAAAGGGCTGGATTCTGACCTGGCGATAATTAGCTGTGTGACCTGGGTAAGGATTGTTCTTTCTGATCCAGCTCCTGGCCTGTTACTTAAAAGATGAGAAATATAATATCAACATTTCCCAAATGCTGAGCCTGCTGCTCGCAAGGGGAGTTTGTTAGAAACATTAGTTTCTAAGACCTGCTTCACATGAAAGGAATCAAAAATTTTGAATAGTGCCTGAGAACTTGTGTATTTAAACATAAAAGTGATAGGAATGTCATAAGAGGAATAAGATCAGTGTCCTCCTTGGTAGCATCCTGTTTGATGATGTGACCTCTGAAAGGATGCAAGTACAAAAGCTTAGACCTGGAAAAGAGGGCTTTCAACTTCAGCACAATCCTTCCTCCTTAAGTCAAGTAACTCATTTATTATAGAGGGCTCTAGGGTTTGGAGAACAGGGATACTACCAATGATCAGTGTGACAATTAATCTCGATTGTCAAATTGATTGGATTAGAGGTGCATAGGAGATTAACGCAGCACACTTCTGGGCATGTCTAAGTGGGTCACAGAGGTGTGAGCTTATTGATTAGTTCCTGAATCTTTATTTTCTGGTATTCTTACTCTGTACTGTGCTTCCCAACTGAAATGAGCAGCTTTGCTCTATCATATCCTTCCTCCAGGATATTGCCTTTGAGCAAGCTGACCATGGACTGAAACCTCTGAAAGCATAAGCCAAATCAAATCTCACTTTCTTGTAAATTTCAGGTGTCAGATATTTTGTCCCAGAAATAAGAAAGATGACTAATACAACTAGAATGGACTAATAATAGAAATTTTTCATTAACCTTCTAGTGTTATATAAACCTTACAGATGACCAACCCTTCCTAGGTAGGTGAAGTCTATGACTTTAGTTTATTCCGCAGTCATTCCAGCAATGTAGGAACTGAGGATATGATTTAATTTGTCTCTTTTGCATTTCATTTCTGCCTAATTCTGTTCCATAATTTATTTCTTTAATGTGTTTATGGCTTTATACATGTATTTGAACCACCTGAAGGAATTTATTTTGATGTCTTTTCAGACTATTCTCTAAAATAAATTCATTTGAAATGAACTACTCTTCCAGGTCTTTTGCTTCATGGATGCTCTTTGATAAATTAAACTTCTTCATCTGTTTTGGAATTTTGGTGTATGGGCTCATTTTGAACATCTCTTCCAAATTTTTCCCTCCCTAAGATTTTGATGGTTGTCTCTACCTAGCCTTGCTTGTGACTTCTAACCTAGGACCAGATTTACAACTGATCTTGGGATATACTTGCTGTCGCAGACATTAAGAAGTATAGCAGATTCATTCTGGAGTCTGCAGGCAGTTGCTCAGTTCCTGAGAATAATACTTTTCTTTATCCTTCTTCTCCCCAGGTTCACAGTTTCATTTGTAGCTATGGTCTCAGGAGAGTGGAGTGTCTTGTCCACCTCTGGCATCAATCAGGAGCCTGGCTCTGCTCCACAACTCATTATGTTTAGAATTCCTTGTCCCACAAAGAGCAAATTCTCTGTCACAACTGCCTGTTTCCAGAGTTAAAACAATCCAAAATTTATAAGGTGTGATTGAAAAATGTAGTAGGTACTTAAATTTTAAAAATTATTACAGTAATGTGGCATCTTGACCCCAGTGTCTGCTTTATACTCATCTCCAGTGCAATCTCAGATGGCAACTCAGATCTTTGTTGATAAGGAAAACAGAGAACCAAGCACCAACGGGGCCCCTAAGGATGGGCTGAAGCTGGGGTTTGGGCCTGCAGTGAAAGCCTTAGATGGGAGGTCTCAGATTTCAGTGCCCCACATTGGTAAAATCTTCAGTGCTCCACCAACCTTACCTAAAAGTGTCAGAAAGGCTTTGGGAACTGTCAACAGAGCTACAGAAAAATCAGTAAAGAGTAATGGACCTGTCAGACAAAAACCAAACTTCTCTGCCAGAAAGATGACTGAGAAGACTGTCAAAGCACAAAGCTCTGGTCCTGCTTCTGATAACACCTATTCAGAAATAGAAAAATTCTTTCCCTTGAATCCTCTAGGTAGTATCTTTTGGCAAACAATGCTTTTGGCCCCTAGTTTCTTGTGGAATACAGCTCAGTTGCATCTGGAATATAATATGTAACCCCAAATTACGGTGAGATTGTCTAAGTCTACCTTTCTTTGAATATACCAACTCTGATCAGAAAAATACAATGAGTATTAAAAATTTTTAAAAGTTAATAGCAAAAAGAATTACAGTAAAGGACACATTATCACTAATCTCTCTCAGAATATTTCTCCTTTCTTTGAACACTTATCCCAGTTCTTTTCACTTTCTGAAGCAGTTGTGGAAGTCCTCTTTCCTGAGTGTAATTAAAAATATGGTGAACCTTGGTGCTGAGTGCTATCTAATAGAAAAGCAGGCTTGTAAAAACATTAGAGTGTATCCTTATCCACTTTGTTCATCAGATCTGGCACTTTTGGCTCTTTCTCGAATTCAAAATGACCGTGAAAGGTTCTGAATTGATTCAGAGCATTCAAGAAGGCACAACAGCACAGCTAAAGACATTCATGAAAAAGGACTCTCAGAACTCCTTCAGAAAGCAGCAAGAACTGTGGAAGAAGTGTGTTTGAAGTAAGGGGGACTATTTTGAGGGGAAATAATGGTCATGTACATTTTATTGTAATACTTTTTAAAATTTAAGTATTCACTCTGCTGTTCCATAACCTATTGTATGTTTTCCATTTTTTTTATGGGCCATGGAGATGTTTCTATTATACCAGAGACTGGTTAGATACCCTGGTTTTCTTTTCTTTCTTTTTAAAATATTTCACCTGTGATTTTTTGTGTGTGCTCATCAGAAATGTAAATTCGCTTGCCTTTTCGTTTGTTATTATAGAAGTCTGAAATAATTCATTTGAAAACAGTAAATAAATGACACTTCTCCAAAACACAAGTTTCCATTGTAAAAGCCATATTCCCTACAACAATATTAGAAAACCTCTTGAAAGACATCTATGGTTGACTGGTTTATTCCCTCACTTGACAGAACCTGAGCATTGATACCTTCTATTAATATTTGTGGTATGTTCTACAAGTTGCCACTTGCTGATATGTTAGAAATGAATATGTATACATGTCTGTTCTCGAAATAATCTGTTAGCAGCTTAAAAACAGAGATCATGACTTATCATTAGAGTTTTCCTCAAATGACATATTCTCTGGTAGCTGCCCACAGCAAACCACAATATAAATATCAATTATCACATTGATTTACTCTGTGCATCTCAGACTTCCTTAATTACTCAAGTGAACTATGATGTTTAATAACAATATTACATATTCAAGGTAAATTTGAAATACAAAATGTCTAGCTATAAATTACATATAAATGTATACATATTTGACATTTCCCAAGGGTTTTCTTTTCTTTGCTGCAGGCTTTGACAGTAGTGCCGACTGACCTCTCAACGTGAAAAACATTGTACTGTTGTCTAGTTTCCATTTGCTGTTGATAGGGAGAGACAAAATTTCCCCTGAAAAGGGCCTCCAGCCCTGCCCATTAGGAAGTCAGCTACCTGTGACCAGGGAGCCTGAGTACATTCCTTCTGAGAGCAGGTGTTAACCCACCCCAACTTGTTGAGAGACTGCAGGGCCCCTACTTTGGGAGATAAAGAGACCGCCTGTGTGGGCTCCCTCCTCCTCCTCCATGAAGCCATTTGTTGCTGAAGATACACCCCCTCCAGGAATCTTTCAATGCTCTTCAAATCGTGAGCATGCACAATGCACCTGACCTTGTTCAAAGACAGGGGCTGCACTGCCCCAGGCAAGAGTAAAGAAATACAAAAAATACATCTCTTTGCAGCCTTTTTAAATTTTTGTTGTATGGAAAGGCCCCTGTGTCTGTCATCCAAAACACTTACTAGTTCTCTTTTTTTTTTCTTTTTACTCCAGCAAGTTGAGTAATACACATCATCAGTTGTTCATCATCTGGAAATAGAAATCTTTTCTTTGATAAGATGCAGCCAGTGGGAAAAATGCCAGATTTTGTACCCTCTATATTTTAAATCATTTATTTACCTCTAAAAAGAAAGTTTTTTGTGCCCCTCATTGAATCCAGAATGAACTTTGTGCAAAGCATGTTTTATCCTACAGAAAGAATAAAACTCGTTGGAGGGTGGCATTTACTCAAAGGGAACAGATGTCTGCAGAGCTTCTCACTATGGTAGGGGTAGCTGGTAACAAGGTGTGACATCTGCAGAAGGAATACAGGCAGGCAATTTAGCTCCCCCAGTACTTCCCAAAAGACAGCAGCCTCACAACACAATAGTAGAAATCTGGCCTGTGCTTGAAAAGCAGCTTATTTAGAACTTTACCTACACAATGGTGCTGCATTTGCATTTTAGTTATAAGGTAAGAAAAGTGAAGTGACATGTGTGTGAGGCCACCAGTTGCCACTCAATCTACACTCAAAAGAGCGCATGGTAAGACATGTGTGCCCTTGTATCTATGTGAGAAAATGAGAGATACATAACAAAAATGCAATTTGCTAAGTGATTGAAAGCTTATGCTCATATTCTGGCTCCCCTTTCAAGTTTCAGCTTAGTCTTACAAAGACAAACTTGATAGCTACTGCCTACCAAAATCCCTGTGAAATGGATTTAAAACTAATTGAAAGATTTTAAAAACATGTCTGAGTCAGGGGTAGGATACCAGGAAAGTACTTCAATATTTTTTTTTCAAGTGAGTACTCAAAGATGAAATACATGAATGAATATGAGAGTATTTAGTACTGTTTAATATGTTTGTAAACAATAGCTATATTCTATAAAAGAAAAATCTTAGAAAGTAAAGAGGTTAGAGATGGGCCTGACTTGGGGAAACAAGAGGGGTTTAGAAGAGTCCAGTGAATGTTATCCTCCAATTTCCCATGATGGGGATGGAAAATAGGGGGAGATGGGTTGAATTATATCCTTGCAAAGGCTGTGCCAAGATTTTGATACCTGGCACTTCAGCAGAATGTTACCCTCCTTGGAGATAGGGTGTTTTTAATTGATGAGGTCATATTGGATCAGACTGGGCCCTAATCAAATGACTATTTTCTTTATAAGAAGAGAAAAAGAGAGGAGACAAAACATACTGAACGCTATATGACAATGAGACAAAGATTGGAGGTGCATGCACAAGTCAAGTTGTGGAGCACCAGGGATGGTGGGCAACTACCCTAAGCAACAGAAAGGCATGGAATAGATTCTCCTTCAGAGTCCTCTGGGAGGACACCTGGATTTCAGACTTCTATTTTGCAAAATATGAGAGAACAAATTTCTGCCATTCTATGACACTCAATTTGTGGTGCGCCCTGGGAAAAGAATAAGGGGTATAACCTATGTATTAAACTTCTGATAGCTGAACAGGGATACAGGGTGGCAACTGAAGCTTCAGAATGTAGACTTTTACTTTTCTGAGTATTAAAAATAACCTTTATTTTTAAAAAGTTAATGTGTGCATTACAGTCAACAAAAACACAACAAGCAAAGAACAAAGTCATTCACAGCATAAGCAACTTAGTTGGATAGTATTCAGCCTGGCAGCCCTCACTTACCTTTAGATCCTGCAGAAAAACTAGATAATGAGTGGGACAGTCATCATAGTATTTTAAGGTTCTATGTATATGAATTTTATAATTAAAAACTAAATGTATAAATATTATTTTAGAAATGAGAATTACTGTATTTGTGCTACAAGAGCAGGTTGCTAGAAAATCAGGGCAAAAGAGTAAAAACAGCTCACTAGAATCAGCAAAATTTTCAAAACATTGCAAGGATTGGAAGATGAATTGGAGAAATTTCCTAGAAATTAGAATGAAGACAGAGATGGAAAACAGAAGAGTAAATAAAATTAGGGCATAGATGGAACGATTTCAAAGATTTAACAGTCACAGAATAAAGCAATAACAGAAAATAGATTAAAAGCAGAATCCAAATAAATAACCAAACTGACGACATTGAGTTTACAGACTGAGAATCCTCTATTGTCACAGAAACAAGGGCAGTTAATGAAAAATAGTGACCAGAAAAGCATCATTATTGTGGCTGTGTTAAAATGTGTTTTCAAACTTTTTGAAACATCTATCAAAAGATAGCATGTAGTAATTTTCCTTGAATGTGGAAAACTTTGAAAAAAGTGACAAACTAGGTCACAACAAACAGTCTGTCACAGAAGTCTTCCACTTGGCTTTTTTCTCTCGGAACACTCACCATGGGTAGCCAGCCACTGTGGTGTGAGGAAGAAACAGAAAGGATAATGTTAATACGTTTTCTCACCCATCATAGTGGTCATGAATGACTCATACCTCTACACAAAAGACAAGTTAACAAGTGAAAAGCCTAACAAATTTATGTAATTACAGTTTTATATATTAAGAGCCATTGAAATGAAGACCCAAAAACCAAAGAGGAAGCTACTTTTATTCTTAGATTCAGCGAGGGAGCAACAGCTGTGTATAACTGTGATTGAACAATAATGACCAAAACATCCTTGTAGCCTGAGACAGAAAACCCAGAAAGAGCTGTTTATTTAAATTCTTCTTGGTTTCTTTGTGTACCATTCCTTCTTCCTCAGCATGGGATAGGACTCTTTTGGAATGAGGGTCTAATGACCTGCTATCAAATGAGGTAAATCAAGTAATTACTTTATGGTCAGCTCTCATGTAGGGAGGTGAAGGAAAGCTATTGTGATGTATTCAGGACCTTTCATTAATGATTTGTTTCTTTATGGATTGAAAATTCGGTGAGACATGGCAC
>RJWM01041185.1:0-15038 GCA_004363535.1 Dasyprocta punctata
AAAAAAAAAAAAAAAGAGAAAAAAATGATCCAGTCAAAAAACATGGAAATGAACTGAATAATGAATAGACACTTCTCAAAAAAAGTAGTACATGTAGCCAGTAAATACATGAAAATGGTTCATCACCTTTAGCCATTCGAGTAATGAAAATCAAAACAACTCTGAGATTCCACCTTACCCATTCAGAATGGCTGTTATCCAGAATGTAGAAGAAATCAAATGCTCTGAAGGAAGTGACGGGCAAAGGAGCCCTTGTACATTGTTGTTCAACCAATGTGGAAATCAGTATGGAACTTCCTCAAAAGTCAAAAATAGAAATTTCATTTAACCCAGCTATAACTCTCCTGGGTACACTCCCAAAAGAAATGAAGGCATCATACGGATAGTGGCTCACATATATCTGTGCTTTTAGCAGAACAGTGGACAATAGCTAAGCTCAGGAAACAGCCTAGATGCCCACCAACTGAGGAATGGATAAAAAAAAAAATGTGATATATTTGCATAATGGAGTATTATCAGTAAAGAAGAATAAAATTTTGTCATGTGCAGAAAAATAAATGGAACTTGAGACCACAATGCTAAGGGAAATAAGTCAGCTGAAGAAAGTAAATTTTGCATGGAGAAATTTAATTAACCAATCAAACAATTAGTGTTATAAAGGAGGGATATTAGAGAAAAAAGAACATTGACTTCTTGGAGGTGGGAAAGGCTTGTAAGGAGTAAGGGTAAGTGGATTGAAAAGGATAAAAATATGTTACATGCCTCCACCAATTCCTCAAGATGAGCATCATTATTTTGTATTGTAAACATATACTAATAAAAGGAAAAATATTTTAATTGAAATATTGAAAACATTTGGAACAAAAATATAAAGCCATTTTTCCTACCATCCAAAGACAATTTTCTTAACTTATGTATACATTTCAATGTAATAGTCAAATTGCACATATTATATTAACATTAATTATTTAATGCTCCTTCCATGTCTTCCACTTTTGTTTTATTATTGTTCTTTCTGGGATGCTCTGTTAGGTAGCTGTGGTCACCTTGAACATCAAGAAAAGACAAAGATTGAGCAATTTAAAGCTTATTTCAAATCCAGTTTTACTTGCAGAAAGTATAGTTTAGCTCTGTGGAAAAATAACATGTTATCAAGTCAAACAACAACAGGCGTTACTGTTATCAAAAGGATTAATACTCAGCAAATCAGAGACAAGAATTGAGACTGTGTAGCCAGACAACTTCAACTCATGGAGTCCAGTCCATCGCTTCCCTTCCCAAGGTTGCCTGCTACATGACTGGCCTTGTCCACTTCTCATGGCTGTAAGTTCTGACATAGGCCATTACAAATGCCATGCAGGAAAGAAAATACAAGAGAATTGCAGAAGGGGATTTATTTGCTTGCTTCACTATTATTTTGCTGGATTGACTTTGGAGAGAAGTGACAATAGTGAGTTTAACTTTAGATAACTTAGGTACTTACTTGACATTGAGAAATACAAAGGAGTAAGGTTTGGGATGGTGAGGACACAGAATGAGGAATAACTCACTGATAGAATCCTGATTAATATTGGACATGGTCGCTCATACAAATCCTGTGATTATGCTTTGCTAATAATGAAGATTATTGTGTGATTAGCTATAAATATAATGGGACAGTGAACATTTTCATGGTTCTAAAGATTCTTTAAATCTATATTTTTATATAAAGGCTAACTTGGCCTTTTCCATTAAATTAAAATAGAATACAGTGTAGATTCAAAGTTAAAATCATGATTTTATGAAAAAACTCTATGATCCTGATACATCTAATTAAATAATGTCTACTTACATTAGTTAAAGATTTCTATTGGTTGAAGTAAATTACGATCAAGTTTGAGTTGAGCCTGAGGCATATGCCAGTCTTCTCCTTCCTTCTGTCTATTGTGTCATTGTGTACCTTGGCTGCAAACTGCAGGATGGTTCTGATTTGGAGGGTGTTACTCTATTCCTATGTGTCTGACATTATGCCTTGACTTTTATAATAGAGAGTACGATAACATGTAATCAAGGAGTTAAAGAAATCTCAGAACTCATCTACTTCATTCTCCTTATTGACTCTCCAATTTCAGTTCAAGAAAGATGAACTATGATTTCTAATATTGCATAGTAAATTAATGAGTTTAACTAGAAATTAATTTTAAAAACTCATTAAAGCCTGTATGACTTACTAGAGTAATATAAAATAAGTACAGTATATAGTCCAAGCCTCAACATATTCATATTGTGTTCATGTTGCAATGAAAATGATTGATAAAATCAAACAATTGCTAACAAACAAGAAAGATTGAATAAATCTGTGGAGGTTTGTAGAGTTTGAAAGACTGGAAAATTTGATTGAAACAGGAGCATAAACCATCCTACATGTCTGTTAGACCAGTGCTTCTCAAACTTTAGTGTGCATGTGATTCGCATTGGGATTTTGATAAAGTTGCAGATTCTGATCATATAAGTCTGGGATGAGGTTAGAGATTTTATTGCTTTTACCAATTCCATGATAATGCTGATACTGCTGGCTTATGAACACATTGAATAGCAAAGAGTTAGATGGCTTAAGGTTCCTATGAGTAATGTGTATTTGTCTAATACATTTTCTTGTATGAGTTGCTCAGCAGAAAACTCAGTTGCTCTTTTTGACAACTTTTAGATGCTCTATGTTTCATGGACTGAGAAGCTATGTAAAGAGAATTGCATAAAATAGTATGTAAAGCAAGCAGCCCACAATTCTTGACTTTCTTGTGTTTTAGCCACAAGATGAAATCACTGCTCAATTTCATGCTATGTGAATAATAACCCAAAGCCATAAATTTTCTTTAAAATTCTAGTTACATTTATTTTAAATTTCCCTCTGCATAGACAATATCTTTATCTTTGTACCTCACTCATATTCCAGCTCTTTGAAACATATAGGTCCATGACTTTTATTGCAGGTCTCACATAATATTAATTAACAGGGCATACATAATGCTCATTCCTGTATGCCAGGAATTGTAATCAATGTTGAGGGAGATATACTAATACTACACACATAATTTGTCTACAAGGTATTTAAATCCCACTGGAAGAAATAGATGAAAAAATATGAAACATATGGCAAATAATTAAATTCTCTGCTATAATGTAGAAATTGTATTAGACATGGAGTTAAAAGATGTAGCCAGGCAAATTGTGATTCTGATTAGCTGCTAATGTGAGATATAAGGCATAGTTACTTAAATTCTCTGAATTTATGTTTCCTTATTGGTTAAAAAGAAATAGCAATACATGTTAGTATTGATGTAAATAGAAAAGTAATAGTATATGGCACAGTAAGTTTTTCCAGAGAAATATATATATATTTTTTTCATACATACACACATATATATGTATGAAATTACTTCTTAGGATTCTGAAATCCAGGAAATCCCATCTGCCATCTGCAAGTTTGTGTACCAGCAGAGTAAGTGGTATAATTTAGTACTAGTGTAAAGGTCTGAAAACCAGGGAAATTGATCTAAGTATCAATCTAAGTTTGAAAGCCTATAGATTCAAATGGGTGATACTTGAGGTTAGAAAAAGTTGGATTTACTGCCTCAAGAAGAGAAACTCTTTTTCTTCCTCTCTTTGTTTTCCTCAAGTCCTTTAGAGGTTTGGATGATGCGTACTGCACTGGTTAGGACAATCCTTTTTGCTTGGTCTAGTGATTTCAGTGCTATCTTTTTACAGACACACCCCAAAATAATGTTTTATTTCCTAGCTAGGATTCCTGAACTCAGTCAAATCGGCACATAAAATTAACTAAGATAGATAGATAGATAGATAGATAAATAGATAGATAGAACATCTGGCATATAGCAAGTGACATATGAGAGTTTGCTATCATGTTTATTATGTCAGAAATTCACTTGTTTGTCATGAGCTACTACTGAATAAAAGCAAAAAGAATCCAAGGAAGGAGCAAGATCCTCAGATACAGGTATTGTCTTGGTTACTTTTCTCTCATTGTCGAGACAAAATACCTGATGTCCAACATGAAGGAAGGAAAATTTTATTGCTTACAGTTTTGGAGGTTTTAGTCCATACTCAGCTGGCTCCAAGACAGGGTGGTGTGGTTGAAGGGCAGTCATTCATGGCAGCTGCAAACATCAAAAGTGAAGAGGGCAGAGAAAGAGAGAGAGAGAGAGTGAGAGAGAGAGAGAGAGAGAACCTGCCTTTTTCCCTCCCTTATATAGTATGCTAGCTTTGCTCTTGGGCAGGTGCAGCACTCACACTACCAGTCCCAGTGCTAGACAATTAACCACTCACAAATGCTAGAATCAGCCACCTCCATGACTGCATGAGACTTGGGGGGCCACCTAGACACAAACCATAACAAGTGTATTTTGATTTTCACAAACTCATGCAGTTCCCAAATATGCATGCATGTATTTAAAGTCATAAGTCATATAGAACTCTAGAACCTGGAAATAAGGTAAGTAACATGTCATAATGTTATAAGCATACATCTGCTAAGCGAATGCAGGTTGTTCGCTGCTATCAATGCTCTAATAGGAGCATTATATCAGGGTTTGCAAGGAGAGCAAGACAATATGGGACACATAATTTATAGTATTATTTTATAATGGTCACCTGAAGAGTCAAAAACAAAAAAAAAAAAAACAAAAAAAACAAAGACTGCAACAAATCTGTCCACACACTAAGACCCAAAGAATCCAGGCAAGGGCCTGGATTGCATGGCCAAATCCTGCCTGAGTTCAGCTGAAGACCTAGGGCACATGACAATGCCCCCTATGGACCAATTAGAAGCTTAGAGCCCATGATAATATCTCATGTCAGTCATGAATCTGCACTGGAGTAAATATTAAAACTAGAGACTCAGAGAAGGAGTTGTTACCATGGGAAACCAGGGATTGTATTTAAGAATATTTGAAAGTGCCTAATCAGAGATAGTTCTTATACTAAAGAGACCTTGGTTAATCCAAAAATAGGCAAGAAAGTTCTCATTCACAATTTAAACAAACAAGTAATATTCATATGATTATTCAAATCCTAATAGTTGCTCATATTGTTATGTTACTGGAGTACTTCCAAAGGCTTCCAGTGGCAGAATAACAGAATTTATACTAGATAGATGCAAAATTCACTGACAAGTAGTCTTGCCAATATTTTCACAGTGGTGCACTTTGATAAGAGTCCCCAAGGCAGAGGAAATACTGTTGTACTTCACCAGATCCCTGAGTATGTTGACACACTTAGCATTTCAATTCTGCATGTTGCTTGGAGAAAAAAATTTAAAATCATCTTTTGCTTTTTGCAATCCCTTTTTACAGAGTAAAATATTTGTCATGATGAAAATGAAATTTTTTGCAACATATGAATACTCACCATGGATTTTGTATGTTTTAAAATTGATTTAACTGAATTAGTTTTGGTGGCATGAGTACAAAATATCAGAATAAATTCCTGAAGTGTGATCTCAGCCCAGTTAGAATTTGGGTAGCTTCAGTTTCAGCAGGACTAGTCAATCCTCCTGCAAACTTTTCCCCTCTCAATACTTGGGAAAGGCTACCGACTAGACCTCCTGCTGGATGTTGAAGATGTTCCTGCTGTTACTTCCCACTGAGTCATCAAGAGAGATTTTGATTGATGTTACATCTGCATCTGAAAAATATGCAGCAGCATGGAACCTAATTTATCCTGATTTCTGACCAAACAATATGATTCACTATTTTTTTTCTTCCGAAAAGTGGTTAAAATTGTCCTTAGCTCTGGAGAGCTATACGGAAGTCTACCCATTTCTTTTTTGAAAAGTAAGTAGATGCATAATCTTCTAGAGAAAGTTACAAAAAAAATTCATATTTACCTAAGAAAATAACCTGGATCTGTGATTGAAATTAGGTAGGAAAATAGAATTTGGGAACAGAATTTTGGTTTTCAATCCTGGTTCCACTACTTAAAAGTCACAGAAACTCTCTTTTGTCTCTCTGAGCCTCAGTGCCATATCAATAAAGATACCTGCTTTCATTCAAAAAATGATGCTCAAGTTAAACAAATCATTTACAGGTATTCACATAAAGTCTGGAATAAGCTTATAGATATTACATAGTAGATTTTTTCTCTTTTTCCTTGAGGTGAATTCTGCTTAGTTTAGTAGTTTATATTTCCCCACAAATACAATCGTTATTGATATTGAGAAAACTATACAACCCCCCCTTTTTTTTTGTCTTTTTGAGAAAGGGTCTCACTATGCTGTTCAGTCTGGCCTTGAGCTCACTTTGTAGCCCAAGATGGTAGAACTCTTCCTTTTTAAATTCAATATTTATTGAGCGCACATTATTTTTTAGGCACTTTATAAACCACCAAAGGTGGAAAGAGGAGTAATTCTGCTTTCAAATTTTCTCAAATGCAATTCCTTCTGGAAAGATACTACAGAAGATCACAACCTCACTATTTTTAAAAATTCAGCGGTGTAGAAGAGATGAGGCAGTTAGTCCTAATGTATGGAAGAAGTAACCCCGAATTAATACACATGGTGTGATGGAAAAGTATTTGTTTAAGTAAAAATAATTTAATAAAGTAAAAGACAAATTGCCACTAATACCCCTCAGAATACTCCTCTGAACTTTAAACATTTATCACATCATACTTGCCACTCTGTCCAGCAGTCCTAAAAGTCGATTTATATCCATGTCTTTCAAATGTACTGTTGAGATTGGTTTGATGCTCCTATTTGTTTCACAGCTCTCATCCTTCATATTAATTTTACTTTGGAGAAAATCCATCAGTTTCCAGGGGCCAGGTAGGGGCAGATAAGGACATACCATGATTTTTTTATGAGCCTGTTTTTCTGCTGGATGGCACTCAGCAACAGCATTCACTGAATTTGTCTTAAACATATTCGTGAAAGAGTACTTTCAGAACTGCTTCAGAAAGTGGCAAAACTGTAGGATAAAAGTGTTCAAAGCAAGGAGGGATATTGTGAGGGGGACAAGTGGCAATGTGCCTTTTACTGCAATTTTTTTTTTATTTAAACATTCACTGTATCTTTCAATCACACCTTATGTCTTGTTCAAAGTGAAATGATTCTTTCCATGAAGTTGATAACTTAAGCTCCAAACTCAAAAATGTATTTTACCCCTACTTTTATTACTTCTTTAATATCTGACTTGGCATATTTGATTCATCTACAAAAATGAACTAGAGATCACAAATCGTTCCTTTTTCTAGGCATACTAATCTATTTGAATCTATTTTTGCAGTAACCTATTCATTTACCTAGAATAAATTTTAGGTTTATAGAATATAAATATTCCTAATTGGTATAACTTCAGTCTGAAAAATGTATGGACTATATATTACAATTGCTGTTTTGTAAGGTATTGATTTAAAGGTAAACTGGTTGAGGTTTCCATATCCAAGAGAGGTGAAACTGATTCTATAGCAATAGGTTTACCAGGAATAAAAGAATATTTTAAAATGTGTCTGCATATCTGGTCTATATAATGATCAGAGGAGATTATTCTACCTTACAAATACTTGTAAGGATAGGAGCACAAAGTTTAAGTGCTTGAGATAATAAAAATTTTAGGTTGCCTGTTCAGAATCTACTTAGCCTGGCCATGAAAGAAATTCCTTTATGAATCAAAGCAGTTTCTTCTGTTAACAGCCTGGTGTACAGGATTTGCATAATCCTTCTTTTCACTAGTAAGTATTAAGCATTTATAATGTGCCAAGCTTAATTGTTGAAAATGCAGTATGGCATTAAAAAGACACAGTTTTATTTTTTTTAAAGCTTTCAAATCAATAAAAGTTACAGACAACTAGGCTTGTTACCGAGTAAGTTAGAGTTGCTATAAGCAAGCTTGCAATAAAATAAAATAGAGTTTACAAAATATTTAAAAATCTGTTGTATCAATTAAAGCTAGTACAGAAAAATGTAACATAACCATGAGAAATAACTGTGGAGACTTGGTGTGAGCAAGAAACTTGTCCTGAATAACTGACTCATCTAACACCTCGAAGATATGAGGAAATACGAATTTTTTTTTTCAGGCAAAGGAAAAAACACATAAAAATTCATTGTGAAAAGAAGCCTCATGGTGAAGTCAAAGATGTAAAAGACATTTGGTACCATGTGAGTTATTGTGAAGAGCTGAAGAAGGTGGGAAGTCTTAGCCAGAAAATGCAAAATTATGTTAATGACACTGCACTTTATTCTGAGATAAATTGGAAAGCAATGAAGGGTTAAAAATAGGGGACTGTATTTGTACTTAATAGGGTTACTCCGTAGTGTCTGAATCTGAGCTGGTTAGAAAAAACAGGAATCAACTCTGTTTGTTTTGGTGCCTGCAAATGAACTATGCTTGCTAGGCAGGTGCTTGTACCGCTGCGCTATATTCTTGACAGGAATCAATTTTGAAAGCTTCTACAATAACTTAATCAAGCATTAATGGTGTCCAGGTCCAGGTTAGGGATAGTAAAGAAGTCAAAATGTGAGTAAATTGTGAAAATATTACAGAAATTTTTAAAGAAAAGATAGAAAGACACAGTGGAAGAGAGAGAAGCTCTGACTGGTGTTCAGATTTTTGCTATAAGCACCCACTGGGATGCAAGGGCCACTCTTATGAGTAACCATGGGTGAGGGAGTCAGTTTGTAGAGTGGCACTGCAAGTCCTGTTATATAATCAGCCTGAACCCTCCCCATAGCATATCTATTTTGGGTAAAATTAAATAAGAGCATTCATTGTGGCAGTAAGTTCCTTTCTCGCTGCAGACAGTCCTCTGCCAGGGACTATGCATATATTTCTTTCTCATTTCAGGATAAGTTTCAAAAATAGCTACTCTTCTAGCATCTCCTTTCACATTTCTTTCTTTCTTATCCTCAATTCTTTTGCTAATCTTTCATAACACATTTCAGCTAGATTTTCTTCCATTCTCTAACTCAGCTGTAACTTTTCTTGAAATAAATCTGCTTTTTTCCTCTTGATTGGAACAAAAGTATTTCTAGAAATAAAGGTTATACAATGTGCCTTGAAAAGGTTTTAAGTCTCTAGTGATGATATAGGACTCCCTGTCAGTATGTCTTTGGGAAGATATCAATTAGATACTATTAAGTGAAAGTTTAAAATTGTACATTAACAATACTTATGGAATCGATGTCTTCTACCCTTTAAATAATGTTTTCATACAAATTTGATCACAGACATTTTAATAAACAATTCCAAGGCTAAAGGATTTGAGCCTACAAGATGGAAACAAAACAATTAAAACAAGGATAAAATCAAGTTAGACACAGATACCTTGCCAAATGCATTAAGGGATTGGTGATGTTTAACCAAGCTTTAAGAAACCGTAATTCCACTGGCATCACTAGGTTAGAGAGGTACCATAGCTGAGTAGAATATATATTTGCTCTGTTTATAAACTGGCAAAGCAAATTTGTTGGGTGGTGAGTAGTTTAGGAATGAGGTTATTGATTGAACTGCGATTTCTGAAGTCTATTTTATTCCAAAAATACAAAATTCTAACATAACTATATTGCTGAAGCATATACACTGAGAACCTTAGCATTTCTGTCATCAAAATTGACTTTCATAAATGCTATTATTTGGCCAGGACAAGATTTGGCTGTTTGAATTATTTTCAAAATATCTGAAAATCTTCTCAAGGCTTTCAAACCAAGATCAAAAGCTAACACAATCTAATTATTTGAAATTTCTCTGAACTTCATTGTGGTTCTCCATCCCAGTTGGCTGTTTATGATTTCCACATGCATGTGGAGATATAGGACAAAAGTGAGAGCAACAAAAACAGTTACAAGACAGAGTTTTCAAACCATGCATATGTTCAAGATGTGTGCTAGGCATTTTGTACATTATCTTAATTGCATTTTTCATAAATGTGTGTGTGGTGTAAGGCTTCCTTTGTTAATAAAGAATTGAGAGTCAGAGAAATCCATTTCCATGTTACAGGGCTGAAAAGTTCTAGTGATATAGGAGAAAGAAACTTCCAACTTACTAGATGTCCAGTACGAGTTTGTGTTCTCTAAAATCGAAGAATGAATTTTAGGAACAACAGAGGTTAAGAGCAGATTATATTTTTTGAGAGAAAGAAAGCCCTTGTCTGGGAGAGAGACAGAAGGGGTCCTGAGTGAGTTGCCAAGGACCCTGTCTTTTCTATCCATTTTTATAGAACAAAACCCCAAAGTGAGGCAGGTCCAAGGTGGAGAAAAATGGGAACCTGCAAGGTGGGCAAGAGGTAGGACAGAATTATGACCAACCAATAAGATCATGAGTATAATTGCTCAGGTAAAATTGATTAAATGGAGAAGTGAGTCATGTAACAAACAGGCGTGCATATAAATAAGGGCTCTTTCTGTAGGTGGTTGGGTTAGTGACTCCTTCTGGCTTCCTCAGAATATCAGTGCTTGATGTTTATCCTTAGAATGGTGATGTATTTGTTTGATCTTTGGTCTTGGGGTCTGGCCCACAGTGGGAGGTGTCTGTCTCCCCCACAGTTACAAGTTATATGAACTGATTTCTTTAGGGGTGCAGCCCTGTCTGACTACCTGTAATGTTTTTAATCTAACTCAGATGCTTGTAACACTAGTATTTAAAACCAGTTTTATCTGGCTCCAAATAAGATATTCTTTCTGGTACTGATGAACATGACAATGTTATACTGAGGAAGAAAATATTTTTTAAGAAGTTGTGACACTAGTGTGCACCTGTTTACCTACATGCACAAATATCCCACCATGAATTATCCACTGCAATCCAAATGTGTACTAATAAAAAAAAATAAGTGGTAGCATCAAAAAATCACAGTGACTCATATATTAAGAGTAAAATAAATGAAGCATGACCCTCATATGATTCAGATAAGCATGTGTGGTGGTTTGAATGTGTCCTCCAAGATTCATGTGTTGGAACTCTGGGACGGGAGAGGTAGCTCAGAGGACTTGCCCAGAAAACATGTTTTGGAATCTTAATTCCCAAAGTCACTTAATGACAAAGTTGAAAGTAGGGCTTTGGGGAGATACCAGGGGCAACAGAGTTTGCCTCCCATGATAGGATTAATAGCTTGATAGGACAACGGAAATCTGAGCTAGCATGCTCACATCCTCTTCTCATGGTGTTGTAGAAATTTTGCCAAGTCAAGCCAAGCCAAACCAAACCAAACTAAAAGGAAGATTCTTTGCACCAAAGAGATAAGATGGCAGCATTTAATCTTTACACCAGTTCACTGTTGGAATGCACGCCAGTGGACAGTTGCAGGGATCATTCCTCCCTAGCAACATCCCCAAATCAGGGAGGAGTTCAGTCTATATAGAATTAGCAGTGGGAGGTACAAAACAAGGGATCAAATGTTACATGATTGGTTACATACATTGATTCATGTATTGACAGACAGGCTAGTCTTCAAACAATAGAAATATTCCAGGAACCAGGGGAGGGGAGTCTTACAGAATGGGCATACTTGAGGGCATTACCATAATATAGGAATTGTTCTGGAGAGAGGGACTTGACCGAATAAAAGTGGTTAAGGACATTACCATTGACTAAATGAAAGTAGTTACCATAATATGCTTGACTGAATGGAAGCGGTTAATGATATTACCATAATGTAGGAGTTGTTCCGGGGAGAGACTGGACTGAATGAGCACAGGTCAGCCCAAGGTGCCTTAAGGCATAGGCAATTGCTCTGACATTGTCAGGGTCAATTGAATTTACCAGAGACAGCAGAACAGCAACTTGGTCAGTCTTCTAATTAATCATGAAATATCTATAAGTTTGTTATTTTGCCCCAACAATGGGAGCTCCTCTGCCAAGTTATAATGCAACTTGAAGGTCCTCAATGGATGCCAGAACCACAGTCTTAGATGCTCCATCACCAGGAACTGTAAAAAACAAGTTTTTGATGGACATATATACCTCAAGACCATAATGCTAAGTGAAATAAATCAGATACACGAGCTTAAATATCACATGATTTCTCTTATATGAGACACCCAAAATATAAATAAAGAGTAAAATAAAAGACAGATAATAGAAAATAGGGATATAGATCTTTTGCAAAAGGGAAGGAAACCAGGAGATGGAGGGAAAGGGAAGGGGAGGGGAAGGGTAAGGAAGAGCATGAAAAAAGAATTAAAATATGTACATGTACCTACTGTCCATGAAGAATGTAATCATTATGTTCAGCAAATGCATATAAAAAGCAATTGAAAAAAATTTCTTCTCACAAGTTACCTAGTCTGAAGCATTTTGTTTTATCAATGCAAAACAGATTAAGTATGGCACAAGTTATACTGAAATGGAACAGAAGCTAGTATTTGTCATCTTAAATATTTGTTATTTAACTTTACAATGCTGATAAACCTATGATTTCTTTTGCTGTTGTTATTCATAGAAAGAGCTGATTAATTGTCAGAATTTAAAAAAATTCTTAACACTCTATTCTTTCAGTATTTGATAAGCACATGAAAGTTAATTTTCATAATCAGAAAAGATACTCCTGATAATAGACACTGCAGTTACTACTGGTGCCCATATGCCCAATATGGCTACCATGTACAGGTTTCTCTAATATAAGGTTCCTCATTGTCTAATGTTGCATTTATAGAGCAAAATATTTAGCTATAATTTCATGTGGACACTGTCATTCATTCACACAATAAAATATATTGGATATTTATATGCTAGATATGAATAAGATAAAAGGATAACCGTTGTATGCAGCAAATATTCAAATTACATATATTTTACATAATGGTGGCCACCAATATGTGTATATAAATATCCAGTAGATTAGATGCCTAGACTTATCTTTAAAAGGACACTAGCATAGTTAAGAGGTAGTGATTCCCATTTCAATGTCCAGTTATTTTTATAATCTTTTACTGATACCCATGGACTGGTCTCCTTCATTTCTTCTTCACTTTGAATTTTAAGTCATTTTGTGTTTTAGTCTAATCCTTGCTTTGTTTGAATCTATTTTTGTGGTTAGTGTATTCCATCAATATTTTGTCTGTACTACCACCACTGTGGTTCTGAGTCACACCCTTATATCTTCTGTCCTTGGGCCATTTTTTCCAAGCTAATATATTACTTTTTGCCCCAATCTCTTATATGCAACCTTCACAGTTAATGGATAAAATATGGACTTACCTTTTAGGAAGCTCGTATCGAGAAAGAATCAGTCTCCTTATCATTTAATCGACTGACTGAGCATATGTTCTCTGAGAGGTTACTAAGGATATGACTGGTGTTCCATGGGAGAAAAGAAATCTTTTAATTATGGTCAAAACTTTGAGGTCTTTATGTTTTGCTGAAGAATTAAAAAAGTCTAATAAATTATTGAATGATAGGCTGAGGATAAGAGTCATGTCTTTCTGTGAATTTTCTGTTTCTGTCATAAAGGAGATTGTTTCACCAGGGCTGCAACCGCGAGCCCACTGGGCAGAATTGTGGTGGGAATCAAGCTGAGGCTAATACTATCTGTATCAGTACTAAATCAATAAACTCATACTGTAATTTGAGAGGGTAAAAAAACTAAAGACAAATATTGAAGTGCTTATATCTAGGTGAAACTTTACCTTTAATTTATGTGCTTTCTTTTTTATCAGCACCTTTGATTCCTTGCTGAATGTGCCTTAGAACTAAGCTCTGCTCATTAGGTGATTAGGATCAGAGAATGTGCCCAAGGTATGTGCAGTGGTATATCCATTTGAGCTACATGCACAGTTTTTGAGATTCTCTAACATTTAGCAGGAACTTTCTCAAGTTTACTCTTTTGTCCAGTGTAGGAGACAGGACTTCTCTGTTTGCTGTATTGACAGCTGTTCTTCAATTTATAGGACTTAGCAAAACCAAAACATTGTCATGAAAATGTTCCAAGAATCTGCAAAATGATAGAAAAGATTTTATTCGATGTTGTTTGTTTTGGACTTACTTCCATCGTTGAGTTCACCATACTGAACTTTATATATTACACCATAATTTTATGAATTCATTAACTTCTCCTTTTCTTCCTTTCTTATCTACTGTTATTGTTTGCATTTTAAATATCCACCAAAGGCTCATAGGCTGAAGGCTTTGTCCCCATGGACGGTAATGGAACATTTAGCAGGCATTGCCTACTGAAGGAAGTCAGCTTTCACAGTGTGCTGCTCTTCAAGAGAATATGGAACCCAGTGGCTTCATCTCTTTCTCTCTCTTTGCTGTTCACTGGGAGTTAAACAGTGCTCTTACCATCATGCTCTGTTGCCACAATTCTTAAGCAACAGGGCCAAGTGACCTTTGAGTGAAATAGTAAGCTTCTTCTCCTTTAAATTGTTTATCTCAGCTATTTTTCACAGCAATATAAAGCTTACTAACACATTTATTGAACTACTTTCTTTCTCCTTTCATTTTCTTTTCTTTATTCACTGCAGTTTTCTTGAACACCAGAAACGCAGTCAGGGCCAGGGAATATGGAAGTAGTAGAAGAGCTACATGATCATTGTAGTATATCTACAGTATAAGGAAAGAGTCAAGAGGAGTCTACGGGAAAGAACCTTAAGAGAATAAAGTGAAATAGTATGGGAAAAACCTTGCAAAATGTTTGTTGCTTTGTGTTTTCTGCTCAGTAGGTGGCAGCTATTACTGGATTTCAAAGATTTAGTTTATTCACTAAGAAAAACTATAAAGTGAAGGTTATCTAGTCATAGAATGTTGGGGAAGATTTTATGAGATATACCTAAATCAATTAGCAGGATTCTGTTACATAACTATAAAACATGTGATAGTGCTTGATATTCTAAATTGGTCCTTGAAGAACTGGTAAAAAACGACACAGAGAAATCAGAGAGGAACTTTTAAAATAACATATTCTTAGCATCGGACTGCTTCAAGGAGGTGGGAAACATTTATTTTAGGATCTAATCTTTGACAATAAGATAACTTACAAAGAGACTCACAAAGAATGAAGATTTAACCTTGATTGAGATTGGAACTCTCGCTGTGTGGCAAGACTTTCTG
>RJWM01041186.1:0-15037 GCA_004363535.1 Dasyprocta punctata
TTCTTACAGCTTCTTCTTGTCTCAAAAGAATTGCATGAGACCAGAAGGTAATGGTGCCAAAAGTATATTTGAAAAGTGAGGGGTGAAGGGAAAAGGGAAAAACATGCTCTGTAGAGCAAACTTGGGCCAAACAAGAGAGCAAATGCATAAAAAGAGCAAAAATAAAAGTATACCCTGTGTCTGGAAGACACAGAATAGGTTACCATGCAAAGTCCTAATAGCAAGCTCCTTGAAGCACCTATGTCCTTGTATGTTTTCCATATGTTATGTGAGCCCATGAGAAGTTCCACACAGGGATCCTGGGAATTATTTGGGACTCAACCTTGTGATTGACAGGTCCCACTCATTTCCCCATCAGCTTTGCTACACCCTACCTCCTATATCATTTCCCCCTGAGAGACACAAATTCCATAAATCTTTATGGGATACTAAAGAACTGGTGGTCTCTGTAGCTTCTTCAAGCTGGAAGTGCTGTAGAACCTACCTATGAGAGAGTATGTCTCTCCAACTACCTTGGAGTGTTGTGGTTCATGGCTGGGTTAAAGAAAGAAAAACTAGTGAGAAAGTAACAGTAAGCGAGATAGTGATCTTTAAGCTGCCTGTTTGGTGGGAGAAAGAAATTTTACTGTTAGCCCAAATGTAAGGAACAGGTCAGATTTCCATGTTTTCTATAGAGAAAACTATGCTAGAGAGACATGTCAGATAAATTATTAAAAGTCTGAGAGCCATGGACTTAGCAAGATTCTGTTTACTTATCTGTAGCATCACTGGAGCCCTGCTTTTGTGAAGAGAAGTTGCCAGTCTTGCAGAGGTTCATGAGAGTAACTTTTTCCTCTTGGATGATCTCGTTCTTTATCAGGGACCCCTACAGTGAGCCTCCAATCTCCTGCAAGGTGCTATAGCACATGCCAAGAGAGAAAGAAGAAACAAAATGGCAGCACAGCAGGAATCCAGGAGAACCGGTTGTTTACAGGAACAAAAAGCCCTGAGGCAGTCAGGACCTTATCATTTATTGATTGAGGACAGGATTTGAGGAGTGGATTATAGATGACTCAGAGGGTGGTGGTGGTCTTCTCCTGAGAAGGATCTTGCCTTTTCGTTTTTGTAATTGCAGCATTTGAAACTGCATACAAGCTGTGTTGGCCATCATAGCAACAAACATTTTCGGGAGTTCATGGGAGATCCTGTCAGGTCTTCAGCATGTGAGCCTCCTGTGTTGTCTTCTTTAGTTGTCTCCATATCACGGGCTTTGTAGCCTGCAGTGGATTTCAGTGTCGGGCTTTTCTCCAGGGTCATCCTTGAGAATTCTTGTACTGGGGACTGGACAGGAACAGACTCTACCACAGGGCTAAGATCTTTCTCTCTACATCAGTGAAATGTTCCAGGAGGGCAACCATAACAGTGTTCTATTGTCTGTTAACACAGCATACCCTTGACCCTTAATTACACTGGGCCATCCCACTTTCCTGCTTGGATGTCCTTCTATGGGGCTTGAGCCCTAGATGTGCTCATAAAATTTGTCCTTTTGCCAGTGACCATCCTGATGGATGGTATTTACTTTCTGCAACCAGGTTTTGAAAACTGAAGGTAAAGATAGCAAGATCTAGTTGCTCATGTGGAGGTAATCATATTCTCCCTTTTTGGTTTTGTAATTGTGCCTTCGGCCACAGCTGTGTTCTGTACTGACCTTTCTAAGGCCCAGTCCTGTCTAACTGCCTACAATATTTCTAAATAACTTAACCATCTATAACATTTCCCTCTCTGAAGAAGTATCCCTAACTGCAGTTAAGAGAGCGTGGGCATAGTTCTCATCTAGCTGCTTTGAGCTGAGAAGGGTCAGTGCAGGGGCTACCACAGTCAGGGGCCTTCTCTAGAGAGCTAATTTATTGGGCCTCAGTTACACATCATGTTGTGGTTTAGCAGTTATAAACTCTCTTTACAAGGTTGATCTGGTGGGTTCTAGTAAAAGAAGTCTGGCAAATTTGTCATTGTTCCCTCTGCATGATCACTTGGAGTTTTGCAGCCTGTTTCTGAGAAATTAAAGCACATGTAATCAAAGCAGGAGAACTAGAATGAGAAAAGGAGGTTGGGAGAAGAGCCAAGCCTTGGAACTGTTCTTTAGGGATTGGAATAGGACTGTAACTTGCTGACTCTTAAACCCGTCTACTGATAAAGGTTATCTGTAAATCTGTTATTTTTTTTAATTTACAAAGAATCTGCAAAAAATCAATAGAACAGACAAGCAGGTTTAGCAAGGTTATGGTACAAGGTCACAAAGCCATATACAGAAATCTAGTGTTAGCCTATATACAAGCAATGAACAATTCAAAAGTAAAATTGTAAAGGCATAAGTTACAGCATCACAAAAAAGCTTAAAGTAACATTACTGTATAACTCTACCAAAATACATTCATTATCTTTATCCTAAAAACTATAAAAACTGACCAAAAGTACTCAAATACAACCCAAATAAGTGGAGAGATACTATGTATGTGAATTGGACAAATATCAAAACATTTATTCTCCCTAAACTTATCTATAGATTCACCTCAATATCTATCAAAATCTCAGCAAGTTCTTTTTTTAAAGTATCTTAACTATTTTTTTTTATAAATCTGTTATTTTGCCATACGTCTCTCTCCAGTTTTATCTGGAAGATGGAGAGTTTGGTGGTTTTGAAGGCCAATATTAGTTAAAAAATTTAAAGATTCTTGTTGAGCTTTTATACTTTTTACTATAGTTTTCCTTAATGACCTATAACACTACTCAGTTACTGGAGTATCTGGAAGCTTCCAGAAGGGACCAGCAATTAGTGCCCTTTTAATATATAGCTTATTAGTATTGTTTTTATACTTCTTTTTGTTGTACTTTCTGCCACATTAAAATAGACCTGTGTTAATTAAAATTAACCTCTTGCTATCTATTAAGGTCACTTAAGTCTCCTCAGAATTACCTTGAAACCATGCACAGAGCCTCTTAGTTCCTCTGTCAGTGTCAGCCATCAGGATGAGTAATGGCCTTTGTTTGACCAATTGCTTTCTATGAAATCATGGGAGATGTTTCCCTCTAGTGACCTTCCTTTGGCACACTGTTCACTGTATTTCTATCCCCTAGGACCCAGAAATCTCCTTGGTCAGGAGATTGTGTGATTCACCAGAGTTGTAGGATGCTACAGAAAAGATTCCCTCATGTCCTAGATCCTTGTTGACCTTGGAGGACTGGGGCCAAAATACTGGCTTAGCCTCTTAGCCCAGTTACCCTTCTAGCTTTGGTCTCCAAACCTCAGTTGTTGAACACCCAGGAGAGAAGATCAGTGACATTATTATTGCAGACAGAACAGTGAGCTTAACTATTATAATCTCACCTGAATAGCAAGCACTTTGAAATACAAATCATAGGCAGAGGACTGAGAATAAGATTTTTGAGACTTTGATTAAGGCCTTCTTGAAAACTTCTCCTTCAAGCTTTAAAGGTCAAGGAAGAATAGCCTCAGGCTCAGGGATAGTGGATGCCTCAAGGGCTAGAGATGTCTGGTTTTCCTGTAGCTCACATTTACATTTGAACACAAGCAAGGCTTATTTCTTTTGTGTGAAGATTGGACCATTTTTTCCCTTTCTTACAGTATAATCATAGTTGTGAAATAGCATCATAGTCAATATTTTCTTTTGCATTAAGTCATGTTTAAAGAAGGAAGCATTGCATAGCATTAAACCATTGCTTTCTAGTTCTTTGAAAAAGGGCTCTAGATGTCCCCCTTTTAAATTTGCTTTGAGATCAGTGGTTTTAATATTTACAACTTCTTCTTATTAGGGGCCATAGATTAACCCAAACTGGTTCAGTAATTTTCCATTGAACTTAACATAGTTTGAGTAAATCTTGATTCCAGGAGTTCCTGTATAAAGAATCCCTATACTTCCACATTCCTCCCACCTCAGCCTCTCCCATTTCAGGGGCTACAGGCATATGCCACCATGCGTCACCTAGCTGGGGGGATCAGGAAATGGGAAGCTTCTTTTCTGTCACATGGCTCTGTTGCCCATCACAACAGTTTAAAGTGGCCCATCACAGCCACTTTATTCCCTCTGGCACAGGTCCTGTACAGCCATAGCTGCCTCTATCAATACCACTCCAAAGATAATCACACCACCATCTTGGTTGTATTGAATTAGCTTTTAAAAATTCTTGAGGTGTGGGCCAAGAAAAAGTTTCTCCATGAGTCTCATTAATTTATTGTATTTGTTGTGCTATATCTGCAAAAGCCCCCAGACCCAAAAGGATTTTTGCTGTTATGTTGGCTTTACTTCTCCATTTATTTATATCAGCCTGATCCATTCCAACCTCTTGTAACTGAACACTAAAATGTAAATATTGGCAGCATGACAAACAAGATGAAGTCAAGTGTCTCACATCATCAAATAGATGATATCCTTTTATCACCAAATTTAAAATTCCAAGGTTAAATGGTCCCTGAGCTCTATTATTCAAGACATTTTGTTTTAATTTTTTAATAAGTTTAAAATCAAATATTCAACGTTCAGGGACAAGCTGATTTTGATTATTCAGGTCATTTCTAACCACTATCAGGAAAGAACAGGGTCCAAGAAATATCTGCATAGCTACTTTTTAACAGACTGTTGATATTTAGATATACGAAGTTCAGAATGTTTTATTTTTAAATAGGCTGGAGGTGTAGGCTGAGGAGTTTCTTTAAAAGTCTCACCTGGCTCTGGGTCTCCCACAAGAGCCAGTGGCACAGTAAGCAGCTTTTCTTTTTCTTTATATTTTTCTCCCTTGTCCTGCTCTAAAACAGAAACTTTGGGTGTGCTAGTACTTAATGGTCCTAACATAGGTTATACCAAGGTTCAAACTGAGAGGGTCTCAGGAGAAACAGTTTGTCCTCTGCTGTGAGCTCCCTTTAAATTTTTTCTACCTTGTCCCAATTTTCAGTATCCAAAGGAGTCTTAAGGAGCAGTAGGGATGTCCTTTTTGCCTATCACTCTTTTGCTTTTTCAATGAAACTTGAGACATGTCTCTCTGCTATCATTTACAGTGCATGACAGTGACCTGTTTAGGAAGATGGATTGCCTCCAGGAATTGTAGACTTTCTTTCCTGTGCCTTATAAATGATCATCTACCTGTAAGCCTCTTTACTTCCAGAATGCAACATGGGCATGTAGTACCAGGAACGCATATTTGGAATCTGTATAGATGTCTAACTTTCTGCCTTTTCCTAATATCAATGCCCCGGCAACAGCTACCAGCTCTGCCTTTTGAGTAGAGGTTCCTGATGGAAGAGGTTTAACTTCAGTGAACTGTTGTGAGCTGGAGCTGCATAACCTATCTTTTGATGTCCTTTCCAGACAAAGATCCTTCCATCGGTGAACCACACTTCCCCAGGATCTTGCAGGGGCAGATCACTGATGTCCTACCTGCTTGCATAAGCCTAGAAGATCACTTGTTTACAAGGATGGCTAACTTTTGGCCAAAGGAGAAATAAAGAGTCTCTGACTAAGCCATCCCCTTGATCCAAACTATGGCTATAGACCCAGAGCAGGAGTTTTTAGAGAAAAAAATCAAGACAGAATTAAGTAATTGAATTGGCTAACAAATAACATCCAGTGTTACTCAGGGTTCCTCAGAGAAGATGATGATGTCTGTGAACAGGGACATTGCAGTTACCAGAAAAGGGCCTCTACCAGAGAAGAAAATGAGGGTTTTGGCTGGCCCAGCCCATCCTTGCAAACAAGAACAGTCAGACATCCAGTGCCACAAGTCAGGCACATCGGCTGCCTCACATTTAGAGCAGGGTTTAGTCAGAGGCTTGGTTTAATCTCATACTCAGTGTCTAGGTCCTTTGCACTTATTTTTTCTTTTGAGACAGGGTTTCAAACAGGTTGGCCTTGAACTCACTTTGTACCCCAGGCTGGCCTTGAACTCACAGCAGTCCTCTTGCCTCAGCCTCCTGAGTGCTGGCATTACAGGAGTGCACCACCTTGCCTGGCAGTTCCTTTGCCCTTGAAACAGGAATCTTTTCCTCATTTGTCTCTGGGGTTTTCCTTAGATGACTTGGGTGGGTTTAAAGCATTACCAGTTGCAACAGCTGTAATATTATCAGCTTTCTTTTGTCCCTCCTCTGGGTCTTGATTGTTGAACGCAGAAAAGACTGTGTCCAGCCACTGAACTACAGGTATTGGTGGTCCCATCTGAAGTTTTTATAGCTCACACTGAATATCTGGGGCTGACATAAAGATGAAATATTGTCCCATAAGTGCTTCTTCATCCCTGAGAGATGGATCATATTGGTATATTTGAGAAAGGCTTCTGCTAATTGGTTACAAAAGCTAGCTGGATTTTCCTCTGTGCCCTATATGACACCACTCCATTTATCAAAATTAACAGACTTTTTAAAGTACCTTTTTATCCCCATAGTAAGAGCAGTGAGTAGAGGGGATGGACTTGGTTTATTGGCCTGGTGGTTGTAAGGAGGAACTAGAAGAGACCTCGTAGTGTCAGTCAGATCAGAGAGACCTGCATCCCCCCGAGAGACAAATAGGGATCTCAGAATAGGGTCATCTGGGATCATTTTCTTTTGGTGGTCTGTACTAAGTACCATCATTCTTGAACATTCCCTTTGGTAAAGAGTCACAAAAGCCTGAACATAGGCATTTTACTCTAGCTTTTATGTTCTAAGCAGGAACCCTGTAACTGGAGAATATTCTCATAGTTTAAAGTACCATCAAATATCCATCTTTTGCCACTTCCCAGCTCATATGGAACCCAGACCATATTACAATAGTAGATAAGCCATTCTTATTTTAAATTGTCAGGATCAAACCTGTCCCATTCATCAAGGATACAGCCAGGAGCCACAGTCCTCCAGTTGCAGCTCCACCCCACAAGGGTTTCCTGAGGTTTTAAAGGGGTAGCATTCAATTTTTCTTTTTCATGAGACAAGAAAGAAAGAGGGTCCTTTCTTGTTCTTGCAAACCCATATTCTGTTTAAGATCAGAGGTTTAGTTTGTAGGGCCAGTTACTTAAAAAAAAAGATAAAAGATAAAAGGAGATGGAGAAAAACAGAAAGTGGTAGTTGAAGATACACACCCATATACAAGTTACACATAGTCACACAATAAGACAAGAGGGTGGCCAGCCACATGGCAAGTTAACATGGTAGCACTGTGGTCCAAAACACAAACTGAGAAAAAGCCACTTACAAACTACAAGAAGTGGAAACCAGGCCAATTTCCAAAAACCATAACAAAATACACAACAAACAAATGTGTGGGCAAGGTATACTCTTGGAGTAAATCTAAATGGCTAAAAAGAAAAACAAAAGACCATATTTTGTTCCCCTTCCCCACAACTAGAAAAGCAGCAAACAGTTCCCTGCACATCTTGAGAATAGTCCCCTTCACTCCCAGCCTAGGGGGTAGAGTGAAGGAGAGGACAAAAGAAACTTCATGACATTTTAGAGTATGACCACATGGACCTTACCTTGATCTCCAGTACCTGAGACTTTATTCTTGTAGCTGGCCACACTAAAATGATCTTTTTTGGCTGGCCATGCCAAAATGTTATCTCCTGGCTGGCATGAAAAATGGCTTAACAATTAAACTTATTCCTGATCCTTCTTGCCTCAAACAAAGAATTAGATGACACACACAAATGATGGTCCCAAAAGTTTATTTGAAAGGTGAGGGGTGAAAGGGTAAGGGAAAAACTGGCTCTGTAGAGCAAACTTGGGCCAAATAAGAGAGAAAAAGGATAAAAAGAGCAAAAATGAATATATATCCTGTGTCTGGAAGATATGGCATGGAACACTCAAGAGTCATGAAGGTGGGCTCCTTGTGGCGTTTGTGTCTTTATATGTCATCCACATCTCATAGGAGTCTGTAAGAAGTTCCACACACATTTCCCTGGGAATTATTTGGACTATCCCAGATATCTTGTAATTGACTGGTTCGGCTTATTTTCCCAGCCAGTCTTGCCACACCCATCTCCTGTATCAAGGGTACGTGTTCCCATCCAATTTTAAGGCAAGCAACAATATATGTCATTGCTATACAGTAAGAAAACTACCTGTGTATAACCTAGGCACTCAGACAGATGATAGACTACTTGTTTTAGTTGGACAGTTTTGGACCAGAAGAGATGATAGTTAGCTGAGTATAGTTTATATACGGAGATGGAGATTGATAAATGTGCAATCCTGAATGCCTGATGGTAAGAGTTATGTTTGACACAATTGGGATTTGTTTTAGGAACTGATGGATCATGGCATTAGGAAGATATGATGGAAGGATGGGAGGTAGCTTCCAATACAGGTGTGCATTGGCTAGGTCTGGCTGAATGTGAAGAAATTAATTGCTTATCAGGGACCTTTGTCCTAGTAGAAGGGGGAGATTGGTGGGGATGTGGGTGGCCTAACTATATCCATCATGGAGTTTAGGTCCTTCTTAGTAAGGTCCCATGCATGGAGGCCTCTGTAGTTTTGATGATAGGGGGCAAGGCATTCTTGGGTTATGTCACATTTTTCTTGGGGGAGGTCCCCTAAAGGGAGACCCACAAGAAAAATTCTCCTGATGCAGAGAGAGGCCTGAAGGTTGAGTGGTTATTTTAAGGATCCAAGTCTTCCAATGATAGGAATGAAGGATAGGGGGAACAAATACTGTCTCATTTCACTGGAAAGATGACTCCATCTCTGACTACTCAAAATCTGAGAGGTCACTATGTCAGATCTTGAGAAAACATGGGGTATTAGTCTATGTGAAAAGGGATGCTCAGTGGGCTGTGTGTGCAGGGACATGTAAGGGAATACATACCAAACAGAGTTCTTGCCTCATCGTGTTTGATATGAGATCCATAGTAATTTTGTCAAGTGAGGACAAGTATTTGGGAACTACTTCCTTGTTGTTGAGAGAGTGGAAAAGAATGAGTAGGCTGCATATGTTGTATAGGAACATGTTAGAGGGAGCAGAAAGTATAGACAAAACATGAAGAAGGAGATCTGGGTTGGGGGTGAAATGTGAGAACGTGCCCTGGAACCAGAGATCAATGATGGCATCTAGAAGAATGAGTCTGTTGGGATGTTTATTTTCTCTAGTAGTGTAAGAGAAAAATGGGTGAATTCAGGGATTGAAAGTGTCATTAAATATGCAAGTGAAGTTGGAGGGCTCAGTCAGGCTGAAGCACAGGAAGAAAAGGAGGTAAATGATAATGATGCCTGGCCAAAGAGGAGGAAAAGAACTGTGGGATCTGATTAAAAGGAGGCCTCATCAGGGTATTCCCGAATCTTGATGAGCTTGATTTTGATGGGCTGGTGAGTAATGACCTATAAAAGAGCTGAGACTCAATTGCGAGTTTAAGGCAATTTATGTGGTTATATGTAGGAGACCAAATAATGAGGATTGAGGCCTAATTGACCTCTGACAGACAAAGGAGAGCAGCCTCTGTGCTCCTTTGGTGGCATGCAGGTGTGCTGGCACATTGCAAGTTCCAGGGAAAAGTCAACACAGCTGAGATCCAGTAGTTATGACCAGGTAAACTACTGGATCTCAGCTGTGTTGACTTTTCCCTGGGGAGGCAAATGAATCTTGTGTTACTCTAATTGCTTGCTCATGTTCATTTGCCTGGGGAGGCAAATGAATCTTGTGTTACTCTAATTGCTTGCTCATGTGTCTAAATGAATAAAAGTGAGGTAAGCCACATGCTCAGGACTCTTCGCCTAAGAGAGATTAGAGTCCCCTGGCCCCTGCATTCTAACCTGATGAATCTTTTTCTTTTTTTTTTTTATCTTTGTCTGCCCCCCAGTTGGCGATGAACTCATAGACTTGTTCCTACAAGTGGTCCCCAAACAGGGACCTGACTGGGGAAAGTCTGCCTGGCCAAAAGGTATAGTGAGTCGGTGAAGGGGAGTTCCACAGAAAAGAGGAGCCAGTTGACAAAAGAAAAAGGAACATGAGTACACATGGAAAACTTTTTCAGCCATGGTAATGGGGCAGAATTCATCAATTGAAGTACAGCATTATACCCCTTTACTGGAAAGTCTATTGTACCAATCTGGCACTCAAGTTAGTACCCAATTGCTTTCTCATATGTTATAAGATGTTATCAAACATAATCCTTGGTACCCTCAGACTGGCACATTTAATGTAGAAAGTTGGGACCGAGTGGGAGAGGGTTTGGAATGTGCTTGCAGCCAGGGCTCTGTTATATGCCCTAAAACTTTCTCCATATGGAGCTTGATCCATGCAGTTCTTTGTGCTTTCCCTGTGGGAAACATCCCACACTTAATACATACTTGAAAAAAAAATGAGTGTGAAGACCATGGTCCCCTTTTCTTCCTCCTCCTCTTCCTCCTTTCATTTCATCTGTGATTGATACCAAAATAGTGTCTCCTTATCAAAGACTGGTAGATCTGTTGTTAATTGAGAACCCTTTCGGATATGTGGATTTCCAATTAATATTCATCCCAGGCCTGACAATCTGCAACAAAATGTTCATGAGCATAATCCTTTGAAGTACAAGTTGCTTAAAATATTAAAATCCAGTATCATGAACAATGGGGTTCAAGGACCTTTCACTGCAAGGCTTTATTGGAGTCTGTTTTAGGAGTTTTGTACTTGCCTCCTTTAGACACTAAGCACTTGGTTAGGTCCTGCCTTTCCATAGGGCAATATTTGAATTTCCATGATAATCTTCAAGAGGTAGCAGGTGAAAAACCATGACAGAATTGAATGGCAGAACATCCTGAGATTACTAAGGAAGCGTTGTTAGGAAAAGGACTGTACTCAGATCTGATCTCACTGCTATCCCTTCTGGACTAGGCTTATCAGCAAATAGCTCTCATGATGAAATGAACCTAGGTGACTATTCCTAGGGAATATATTCCCACTTAGTCCTTTTTATACACTCTTTAGAGCTCATCAGAGCCTTCTGCACAATTTGCAGCCATGTTGCAAGAAGCTGTAAAATGACAAATATGGCTTGCTCAAGCAACAGATTATTGTGTTGCAGCTGGCTTTTGAGAATACTAATAATGACTGTAAAGAAGCATTAGGGCATTCTTAGTAACTAAAAATCTTGGAAACTATTTGAAAGTATGCCAAGATGTGGGTACTAAAGGTCATAAATTCTCTATGTTAGTTTAATTAACTATATTTGGTTTAATTAAACAAAATCAGGTTCCTTCAAAAATGCAATATTTTCGCTGTGGTAAAACAGGGAATATCCATGAATAGTGCATTCAGTCCCAGGCAACAAAGGGTACAATTGTCCTTCTCCTGAGGGGAAAATTCAGAGTCCTTGTCTTAGATGTCAAAAAGGAATTCACTGGGCTAATCAGTGTTGTTCTAAAATCAACAAGATGACATCCCACTGATGGGAAATGGGATGTAGGCCTGGCCCCAGGCCTGACAAGCAATGAGAGCATTCCTACTATAGGTTTATAGCCCCAATCCTCAGTGGGTCTCCAGAGGACTATTGAGTACCCTATCACTGGAACCCCAGGAATCACTGGATTAGCTCTTCCCATTGACAGACAGGTGACTTGGATTGGCAAAGATAAACCTGCTAAAATCTCCATGGGAATCTGGGGACCTCTTCCCTTAGGTACTATGGGCCTAGTCTGATGAAAAAGTAGTTTAAACCTGCAGGGTGTTGAAGTACTCCCTGGGTTTATTGATTCAGATTATTTGGGGGAAATTAGTTTGTGGTAGTGTGGTGTGCTCAAGAAAGTTATCCATGGGACACTGAGATTTCAGAAACAAGTGAGGTTTATTTCAAAACTGCCATGGTCAGTCAGCTTTGGCCATTGAAATTGCTGGCTAGTGGCTGGTTGGCCTTGATTCCTTTGTTCCATTCTGTTATATACCCCTGTGTGAGTTCACAAGGTCAGGGGATTTCCATGGATACCACTTTTTTGCAGCACTATCATTGCTTTGGAATGTTACAGGACCTTCTTACACATCTGGTTAATTGACACACAGAATGTGGGCATCAGGCAGTTTGGTGGCTTGAGATAAACTCATTTGTTTCCCTTTCCATAGTTTTTGTGGCCAGTTAAGGGAGAAGAAGACGCTTTTGGGGACTTGGCCAAAGTTCACTCACTGAGGTCTAACTGCTAACTAAGCTTCTAAACTATAATCTATAGGCCATAAAATAAGTGAAGTTTTCAAGACTAGGGTTTGGGGGTTTCAAAAGGGGAAAAAAAGGCAGAGAAGAGAAAGCAATAGTGGGGGTTACAAATGCCTTTACTGTGGTTCAGTTGAATGATATTTGGTTCTTTAAATCAGATTATATTGCTCAACTAATTCTTTTCCTGGATATCAAAACCACAACTATTAACCAAGAAACTAAAGGATTTAACAGCACTCTTCATAGGAGGTGTTCTTCACTCAAGATATCACAGGTCACAGGCCCATCTTTAATGTGAAGATTAAAGGAAAATATTTTCAGGGGTTCATGGATACAAGTGCAGATGTTTTGGTGATGGTTTCATTTCAGTGGCCACCTGCCTGAGCCACCTGAGCAGTTGACCCAGACAGGTCCTGCAGAGTGCTACACCTCTGCCATGTGTAGTTCTCATAGCTTTAAGGGAGTCTTTCAACCATTTATTGCAGCAACCCCAGTCAATTTGTGGGGCAGGAATCTGCTAAAAGAATGGTGAATTCAAATTACTAATAAGGCAATCCCACCTGTTGACAGATGCCCAAACCTGTGGAAGTCTAAAGAGAAATGAAAGGGAAAATTCTGGCTATGAGACAAATTTTTAATGGGAGCATCATAGTGTCTCCCTATCTAATAACTGCTCTCTCATTTAAATGGAAAACTGATGTTATTATTTGGGTGGATCAATGTCCCCTACCAAAGGAAAAGCTCATTTGAATTAGTCTGACTGGTTGTATTGCCTACTCCTCACCCTCCCACTGGATTTTTTGTCAATTAGTAAAGAACAAATATCAACCTATTCAATGAGTTTATCCCTAACCAGCTTATAAAAAATCTTCAGACTTACACAGATCAAATGGTTAAGCTAATACAGCAAGCCCACTGTCACAGCATACAGCTTTTAGGCCTAATCATATTGTGCTCCCTATTAATCTTGAACAGCATACTCATTTACTACACACTTCCTTAGTCTGGCAGATAGCCTTTGCAGACTATATCAAATTGGCTGATAATCATTATCCTTCTTATAAGTTTGTACAGTTATATTGTCATTATTCATTTATCTTACCTAGAAATACTCAAACAACTCCTGTTACAAATTCCTCAATTTACTCTATGGATGGATCTTCTCATGGTTTTGCTGCTTACTGGACTATGCAAAATCTCCAGAAAATTGCTACTCCTGGACTTTCAACTCAAAGATCAGAATTATTTGCTGTAATTACCATACTATAATGCATTCTGGCAGAACCCTTTAACATTGTATGTGATTCTGCTTATGTAGTTAAAGTTGCTAATCACTTGTAGACAGTCAGTATAAAAACCTAGATCCTAGATCCCCCTCTGTTCAGTTTGCTTTTGTTATTTCAGGAAGCCATTCACAATAGGATTGTCTCTTTTTATATAGGTCACGTGCACTCATAGTCTGGTCTTCCTGGCCTGTTGGCAGATGGAAATCATCATGCTGATAGATTCATTGCCTTGATTTTTCAACAGGTGAGGCTTTCCCATTCTTTTTTTTCCATCAGAACACTTCAGCCTTTACCACTGGCTTTAAGCTTTCCAGATCATAGGCATGCTGTATTGTACAATCTTGTCCAGCATGCCCAACTTTATTTACATCAGTTCCATCAGAAAGTTGTAATCCCTGAAGTCTCCAGGCAAATGAGCTATGACAAATGGATATACCACATATATGCCAATTTGGCAGATTTCAGTTTGTACATGTTAGTATTATACTTATTCTCATTTTATGCATGCTACTTGCCATGAATGTGAGACTCTGTAGTATATACAGCAATATTGTCTCTCAGCATTTCAAAGATGGGAGTCCCTAACAAGTGGGAGCTTTCAAAGATTTTTGCAACAATTGGGTGTTAGTCATTCTAGTGGAATTCCTTATAACCCACAAGGACAAGCTGTTGCTGAATATGGACATTTGACATTAAAATGGCAATTATAAAAACAAAAAGGGGAAACAATAAGTCATAAAAAAGCCACAAGTTTGCTGGATCTTGCAACATTTACTCTTAGTTTTTTAAATCCTGTTGGTGATATAAAATAGCACTCCAGCTCCACCTGTACGCCCCGGGAGGCCGCCCTTCCTTGCTGCGCACGGGACCCAGCCTACTGGGTCCCGCGATTCTGCACGCCGCAAGAATCAGCGCGAACCTCAGGGGAATGCCGGCCAGCCGCGCAGGACACAGAGGTACGCAGCCCAGCCCAAATCAGCCCAGGACCCCAGAGCTGCTCACCAGTAACTAAGCAACATAGCTGCAGGGACCTGGAGAGCTTGAGCCTCCCCCCCACCAGAGTGCAGAGTGCACTCCAGCTGCATTCTTCAGCCGCGCGGCTCGGCTCGAGCTTGTGCCATCCCACAGCTCCTGCTCAGACCCCGCCGCCCAGCAGGGTTGCTCCCAGCACTGTAGGCCTGGGACCTGCCCGGGCCTGCCCCACAGGCATAGCTGTTGGGCCCAGCTTGCGGACAGAACCAGGGTTGGGTCCGCGTCACGCACGGTGCCCAGCATAGCTCCCTGGGACTGGGAGGCCTTGGCCCCCACCCAGTCAAGGAAGAGGCTCCACCTGCATGCCCCGGGAGGCCGCCCTTCCTTGCTGTGCACGGGACCCAGCCTACTGGGTCCCGCGATCCTGCACGCCGCAAAAATCAGCGCAAACCTCAGGGGAAGGCCAGCCAGCCTCGCAGGACACAGAGCTACATAGATTCCAGAAGAAAATGACAAAACGAAAGACCAAGAGGCAGTCTCAGTCCCCCAGCCCACAAAGAACAAACCCAAGAGATACTGAAATGGAAGACAGTGGGAGTCACACAAATGGACTTTCTGAAATGATAGAAAATGCAATAAAGAAA
>RJWM01041187.1:0-14929 GCA_004363535.1 Dasyprocta punctata
AACCTTGCGCCTGCCAGGGCAGGCGCTTAAGGCACTGAGCCAAACTCCCGGCCCTGGTTTTTCGAGGCAGGGTCGCATTATGTAGCTCAGGCCGGCCTTGTGCTCGCGTTGTAGCCCAAGCCGGCCTCGAACTCACAACGCTCCGCCTACCTCAGCCTCCCGAGTGCTGGGATTAAAGGCGTGCGCCACCACGCCCGGCATGATTTAATTTTTAATAATAGTTCTTAACAACCATTCCTGAAGTTTTAACAATGGGCTCTGGCCTGCCAGAAGCAGCTGCCGGCCGCACAGCTGGGCTGAAGTCCTTTCAGTGTCCTGGCTGCTGTCCGGAACGTGGTGTTCCAGTCTGAGCCGTTTAATCACTGGAAGGGCAGGGAGGAAGGTGAGTCTGCTTGCTGGAGCAGGAACCTAGATAAAATGCATCGTCAGGCTGGGAGTGGTGGCACATGCCAGTCATCCCAGCACTCTGGAAGCTGAGGCAGGAGGATCGCCATGAATTCAAGGCCAGACAACTGCGTACTGAGATTCAGTCTCAACAACAACCACCATAAAAAAAAAAGGATGTTTAATCAGAGGCGCCCAGGACTGGAGCTGAAAACAGCCAGTGACTGGGGGTGTCGGGGGCCCAAGCCCTCTCTGCACCTTCACAGCGCTGCCCCACCTTGAGGGCGCAGGGAGCTTCTTCCCTGCTTCGTACCTGCCTTCCCCACACCTGCTGTGTGTCAGGCACTGAGCAGGTCACTGGGGACAGAGAGATGGACAAGATCCTGGCCTGCAAGGGACTTAGAGGCTTAACAAAAGTCATTTTGAGCTGGGTGCAGTGGTGCATGCTTATAATCCCAGCACTTGGGAGGCTGAGGCAGGAGGATCACTTGGAGTTCAAGGCCAGCCTGAACAACACAGTGAAATCTTGCTTCAAAAAAGACTAAAATGAATAAATAAATAAACAAATAAATAAATAAAAGAAAAGTCACTTTGCTGGAGGCGCACGCCTGTCATTCCAGTCCTCTGGGAAGATGAGGCAAGAGAATGACCAAATTCAAGCCCAGCCTGCACAGCTTAGCAACTGAGTGAGACCCTGTGTCAAAGTTTTAAAAAAAAAAAGGATGGATTCCTAACTTCGTGCAAAAGCTATAGGTTCCATACCCAGTACTCAAAAAAAAAAAAAAAAGTTTTTTTTATCATGTTTTCATGACCCTACATAAAAGGCTTATTTTTCCTGTCATAAAAAATTAAATGTTTTTTAACAGTTATGAAAACATACACAACATAAAATTTCTCTTTTATCCTTTTATTTTCTTTTTAATTGGGGCCTCACTACATAATTCAGGCTGGCCTTGAACTCACTATGTAGCCCAGGTAGCCCTGGTTTTGAATTAGCCACACTCTCTGGCTTTCTCTTGCTGTCTCTCTGTCTCTGTCTCTTTCTCTCTTGCGGTATTGGGATTGAACCCAAGCCCGTCACACTGAGCTACATTACATCTCTAGCCCTTTTTACTTATTTCTTATTTTGAGACACGGCCTCACTGAATTACCCAAGCTGGACTTGAATTTGTGATCCTCCTGCCTCAGCCTCCCAAGTACTGGGATTGCAGGCATGTGCCACCACACCCAGCAATTTCTCCCCTTCAGTATGCTTTTCGTTTTGCTTTTTCAGGACTTGGGGTTGAGTGCTAAGAAGCTCTATCATTACATTATACCCCAGACCTGTTTCTACTTTCATTTTCTTTTGAGACAGGGACTCAATACGTTACCCACGTTGGGCTCAAACTTGGCATCCTCCTGCCTCAGCCTCCCAGAACTAGGATCACAGATGTGAACCACCATGGCCAGTTGTACACCATAATTCTTCTTTATGGCACTTTTCTAGAAAAAATTTTCTATTCCCCCATCCATGGCAGTGTGTGTGACCTCCAAATGTATGAACAAAGGACATTATTCTGTGTGCCTGCTGTGGGTACCAGGCACGAGGCCCCCTGAGTTGGTAAAGCGGGACCTCCCTTGCCAGGTTGCTGGGTACTAAAGACAGGACTAACCTATCTTCCAAAGTGGCCCAGTCAGGCTGGGCATGTTGGCACACACCTGCAACCCCAGCACTTGGGAGGCTGAGGCAGGAGGATCTCTATGAGTTTGAGGCCAACCTGGGCTATATAGTGAGTTCAAAGTCAGTCTGAACCACATAGCAAGACCTTGTTCAAAAAAAAAAAAAAAACCCTAAGTAAATGAAAAAGCAAAATGGCCTGGTCATCCGTTCTGTCAGTTACTCTATCATCCAGGTGAGAGAGATAAAGTTCTCTTTCCAGATAGGAAGAATGCTTGCCTGCGACCTAACAGGAGCTGTGCCGAAGCAAGATAAAGGTCACCTTGGATTGAAACTATCAAGAGATATTTAGTTGACACCCAAGTATCTGGAACAGGAATAGATGTACTGAGAAAAATGTCACTGGGCACAATGATAAGTAGAGAACTAGACGGCTGGGGAGGTCACAGGGCAAACATGCTGTGCGGTGAAGATAGAGAAGGTGGGGTGCGCATCTGCCCTGTGACCCCAACAATAAAAAACTCCCCATTGATAACCAGTGCTGAGTCAGGTGACCTGCTCTGTCTCACTGGGGGCAAGGACACCCCGTCCAGTCCTCCAGGTACCAGATAGGGAGCCAGCTGTGTCACATCCACAGAGCTGGACGGAGAGGGCGGGACACAATGTCATTATCTTCCTGGTCCTCAAAATGTTCATGACCGACTGAGAGTGGTGGCACCCGCCTGTGATCCCAGCACTTGGGAGGCTGAGGCAGGAGGATCGCTATGAGTTAGAGGCCAGTTTAGGCTATGTAGTGAGTTCAAGAGAGGCCAGAACTATACAATAAGATCCTATCACAAACAAACAAACAAATAGAAAACTCCACAAAACAAAATGCTCATGACCAAGTGGGATGTGGTGGCACACGCCTGTAATCCCAGCACTTGGGAGGCTGAGGCAGGAGGATCACTGTGAGTTTGAGCCCAACCTGGGCTACATTTTTTTTTTTTTTTTTTTTTTTTTGCGGCACTGGGGTTCAAACTCATAACCTCACGCCTGCCAGACAGGCGCTTAAGCCACTGAGCCCAACTCCCGGCCCTAGTTTTTTGAGGCAGGGTCGCACTATGTAGCTCAGGTCGGCCTTGCGCTCCCGTTGTAGCCCAAGCCGGCCTCGAACTCACAACGCTCCGCCTACCTCAGCCTCCCGAGTGCTGGGATTAAAGGCGTGCACCACCACGCCCGGCTTGGGCTACATATTGAGTTCAGGACTAGTCTGAACTACCTAGCAAGACCCTGTCTCAAAATAAAAAAAGGCTGGGATGTAGCTTAGGGCGAAAACTCTGGGCTCTCTCTGGAGTACCATACACATACATCAGAAATATACTAATGTGTGGGGCTAGAAATAAAAATATATACTAATGTGTGGGGCTAGAAATAAAAATAAATAACAATGTAGGAAGACGTCTGCAGTAACAGGGTGCAGTTTATACAAGTGAGCACAGTTACTGCTCTTCCCCAAGTTTTGTTTTGTTTTGTTTTTGTACCAGGAATTGAACTCAGGACCTTGCACTTGCCAGGCAGACGCCATGCCACTGAACTATATTCCTGGCCCTCTTCCTCAAGTTCATAGCTGCTAAAAATCTGCTAAGGTGAGAAGTGAGGTATTTATACAACAGAGATGGGCAAATCTACGAACTGGCCAGCCTCATCTTCTTCTTTCTCCTCTCCTCTCTTCTCCTCTCCTCTCTTCTCTCCTCTCCTCTCCCCTCCCCTCCCCTGTCCTCTCCTTTTCTCTCTTTTTCTTCTCTTTCTCTCTCTCTCATTTGAGAGTCTCATTATGTAGTTCATGCTGGCCTTGAACTCACTATGCAGCCCAGACTGGCCTTGAACTCACAGCGATCCGCACGTCTCAGCCTCCTAAATGCTGTGATTGCAGGTATGTGCTACCACACCCAGCTTTCTCTCTTATTTTAAAATCTCAATGTTAAACATTCACCGACACACCAGTTGCTGGCTAGGTGGAGGCAGAGGAAAGGATTAACTAAAAAGAGAGTGAGCAAACTTTCTTTGGGGATAGAAATAGTTCTGCAGGTGTAGACAACCATCAAAGTTCAGGGAATTATACATTCAAGAATGGTGCGGTTATCATAAGAGTTACAGCTCAATAAAAAAAGATTACATAGAGCCAAGTGAAAATCCAATGACACGTGGGCAGGAAGGAAGAAATCAGGAACACGCCCAGAGTTAGAAAATGGTAAGGCTGTCTCTGAGGTCAGGTGAGTGTCCCCGACACTCCCTGTGGGGTGGGAACCAAACAGGTACAAATTGCAAAACACCACAGTGACACTTTTCTGTCTACACTTTTCCCCAGAGTACAGCGATACCTACAACCTTGCACTTCTGAGAGAACAGCTGTACTGTGCAATTATGCATAACATGTATTTTATGTAGCTTTATTTTTCAGGGCTGGGGATGGAACCCAGGCTCCCATGGACACCAGGCGATTCCCTACCACCCGGTTACATCACCAGCTTCTACTGTGTACCAGGACCCGACCATAAAAGGCTCTGCAAACTGATAAAACAATAAATTTATAGCCGGGCGTGGCAGCGCACTGCTGTCATCCCAGCACTCAGGAGGCTGAGGCAGGAGGATCACTGCAAGTTCAAGACCAGCCTGGGCTACAAAGTGAGCCCAAGGCCAGAACTGCATAGTGAGACCCAGTCTAGAAAATATTAAACAAACAAATAAATAAAAACAAAATAAAATAGAATGCCTTATCATGGTCTGGGGGTTGGGGGGTGGGAAGTCAGTATTTAGTGTAATAGAGTTTTATTTCGGGATAATGTGAAAGTTCTATAAATTGATGGTAAGGACGCTGCACGACCCTGAAAATGTACTTAAACCCCCTGAACTATATAAATGCTATATATGTATACATACATATATGTTACATTCTGTCGTGTTATTTGGCAGTACAAATATTTAGCATGAACACACTAATCAATGCAATTTTATCACAAGTAAAATAAATTAAAAATCTGAAACGTTCTAACGTTACCTCCCTCTCATGTCTGAACAAGAGTATCTCATATCTTAAGGGGATGGCGCTTGTGTGCCTCCCATATTTGGCAAAAAGAATAAATTCAGGCGGTAACGCACACCTGTCATCCCAGCACTCTGGGGCCCTGAAGCAGGAGGATCACAAGCTCGAGCCCAGCCTGGGCATCTCAGTGAACTTAGCAAGACCTTGTTTTAAAATTAAAAAGGGCCGGGGCCTGGCATGATGGTGCACGCCTTTAAATCCCAGCACTCGGGAGGCTGAGGCAGGAGGATCCTTGTGAGTTCGAGACCAGCCTGGGCTACAAAGTGAGTTCAAGGGCAGCGTGAATTGCATAGGGAGATCTTGTCTCAAAAAATAGGGCTGGGGGTTTAGCTCAGTGGCCTAAGCACCTGCCTGGCAGGCACCAGGTTGTGAGTTCGAACCCTGGTACAAAAAAAAAAGGGCTGGTGACGTAACTCAGTGTAAAACCTTGGGTTCAAGCTCCAGTACCACAAGCAGAAAGTCTAAACGGAACCTGGGTGGTGTTCTCCCATCTCAGGGATTTTCCTCGGCCCCCTCGGCTCCCGCCCCCAAGGCCTCTCCCCAGCCCGCCCACTTCATCGCGGTCACAACTCCCACCCCGCCCCCAGACGCATGCGCACGCGCACTCGGGGTATGGAGCACCGCCTCCTCTCTTTCTCCGCCCCTTTCTCCTTGGGGAGGCGGGGTCGAGCTCCTGCGCACCCGTCGCGCCTGAGGGGCGGGGTCCGTCGCAGCTCTCGGCTCTCATTTGCTCTCGCGAGAGGCCGGCGCGCGATCTCGTGGTTGCCCCCCCTCCTCTCCTTCGGCCTCCCGGCTCTGGCTGCGGCGTCAGTGGCCGCTTTTACCTCAGTCCCGAGGTCCTCGGTGCACCCCCTCTCGGTCCTGGTCCGCCGGACCGCCCACCCCTGGCCACCCCGGCGCCGCCCTAAGCCGCGGCCTCAGCCCCAGGCTCGCGTCAGCTCCGCCCGCTCGCGGCCCGCCCCCTATGGGCCCAGGCTAAAGGTGCCGCCGCCACCGGCCCGCGGAGCCCCGATGCTGGCCCGGAGGAAGCCGGTGCTGCCGGCGCTCACCATCAACCCCGCCGTCGCCGAGGGCCCGTCCCCCACCAGCGAGGGCGCCTCCGAGTGAGTGGCAGGCGCGCGCGACCCTCGGGAACCGGGGCCGGGGTCTCGGGGGGCGGAGCCTGAACTGCGAGATGCGGGTGACTGGGGTCCCTGGGAGGAGATGGGCGGGGGTCCTGCGTAGGAAGGGAGTCCCTGCAGATGAGTGAGGTCCCTGAGCAGCGAGGTCGGGGTGATGGGGTCCCTGGGAGGAAAAGTCAGGGTGCTAGAGGCATCTGCAGGGAGAGATAGGGAGGGTTCCGTGAGCAAGGCAGTGAGGGGTCTCTGGGAGGACGGGACAGGATGAGGGGTCCCCGAGTCGGGAAACCAGGCTCAGGGGAGGACACTACAGGGAGAAGCTGGGCTGTAGGATCCCTGAGTAGTAGGGCAATTAGCATGATCTGGGGTGCAGGGGAGGAGATGACAGAGGAGGGGGCCCCCGAATGCTGAGGGGGAGGAGAATGGGGAGGGGATTCTGTGAACAGGGCAGGGTTTGGTCGAGTCTCTGAGAAACGCAGTAAGATCGGGCTTCCTGAGGGGGAAGAATAACATGAGGGGTTTCTGACTGAAGTGATGGAGACTGGGGTGGGGATCCCCTGGGAAGAGAGGATGAGGTGGGGGGTAACTGAATAATGAGATCAGATGCTGGGTGGCCTTGGAGGAAAAGATGGGCCCAGGGGACCTCTGAATAGCAAAAAGGGGTGGTGGTGGTTGCTAAGTAGTAAAATTAGAGTGGGGGAAGTCTCTTAGAGGACAGGATGGGGTGAGCGGTCCCACAGTAGCATCATCAGGGTAGTGGGCAGGTATGAGTGGACGGGACCAGGTCAGGTTTCCTGATTAATGAGAGCAGGGTGAAGGGAGGTCCCTGCAGGGAAAAGATGGGGTGAGGGGGTCAAGTGAAGATGGGTACGGGAGACCCCTGTAGGGAAAGAGATGGGTGGGGAGCCTCCTGGGTAGTAAATGGATCACTGAGGGTTAGGGGAGGCTGTGTCATGCCACAGTGATATCTAACCCTGCCCTTGACACCAGCTAGGGTGTTCGTAGTGTGTCTCCATGAGAACATGTTTGGTGATCTTAACCACTCCACCCAGATGAGGTATAGGGACTTTTTTTTTTTTTTAATAGACAATGTCTCACTATACAGTTCAGGCTGGCCTTGAGCTCACTTTGTAGCCCAGGCTGGTCTTGAACTCACGGTGATCCTCCTCCCGCCTCAGCCTCCGAGGTAGAAACTCTTGATGCATGTGTTATGAGTAAATAACATGACAACCACACCTAGGGCCATGTCTAGCAGGTGTGGTACCCCAAGCCTGTCATCACAGCACACGGAGAGGCTGAGGCAAGAGAATCACAAGTTCAAATGAAGTCTGGGCAACTTAGACTGCATCTCAAAATAAAGAATCAGAGTGGGGGTGCTAGCTCGGGCCTGTCATCCCAGCATTGACGGGTAACCAGCTGGCCCCAGATGTATCTATGATGTCCCATCAGAGCTGCTCCATTAGCCCTACAGTGAATAACACGTTCATTCATTCACTCACAGTTATTCCTCCGTCCCCTCTTGGACCTCTCGGTATCTTGGCATTGCAACATCCTGGTCTTTGTGGGACAGGTGTGTTGCCAAAGCTTGCTTGGGCTCCCGGCCCTGGCTTAGGGGCTTCCTGGTGTGTGACCGCGGGCAAGGCACTTAGCCCCTTGCAGACCTGCTCCTCCTGTCTGGGCTGTGACTCAATAAACCCCGCCTCCCCAGGTGACAGTAAGAACACCGCAAGGCGTCCCCCACCTGGACGGGTCCCTGCCAGCCAGCTCATGGTAGCACCAGCTCAGGTGACATCACGTCTGCTTGGGTCTGTGTGCCCCCTTGGCTCACAAGTCTTCCTGTGGACAGTGGCGGAGCTTCAGGCATAGAAGCCTCCCGTCAAGACACCCTTTCTGCCTGCCATCAACCCTTGCTGGCATCTCCTCCAGGGCGGCAAACCTTGGTGACGGGGACCCCTGGAGGTGCTTGTTCTCCTGGAGAGACCCGAACTTAGGTCTGCTGCTGTGTGCTCCGTAGCCTGCCTGCAGCCAGCCCTTCCTCTGTGACATAACCAAGTCCAGGAGGCTGGGAAGCATGCTGTGCCAATTCTGAATTTCAGGCTTAATCCCAAAAAATTAAAATAAGCAAGCATTCCTGTTTTTATATCGATTACTCATTGAAATTTATTTATTCGTTTGCCATACTCAGGATAGGACACAGAGCCTTTGCACTGAGTTACACCCCCACCCCCCCAGCTGTTTTTTTATTTTTTATTTCAGTACAGGGTCTCACTAAGTTGCCCAGACTGGGATTGACCTTGCGATCCTCCTGCCTCAGCCTCCCAGACTGCTGCAGTGAGCAGGTGTGCACAAGCTCGCCTGGCTCTGATTGGGTTTGGGGACTGCGCGCATGTTGCACTGTGCGTAGCAGTAGTAGCAGGAGTGCGTGGTTGTAGTTAATACTCTAAAATCCTCTACACTGTCTTAAGTTATTTCCCACTCAGCCTTCCCGCCAGTGCCCATCTTCACACACGTGCAAATGGTGCAGTTTCTGTCTTCTACACTCGCTTCTGGTTCGCACTTGCTCCCCATCCTAGGTGAAGACAGGTCACAAGTTCAAGCCCAAAATGAGTAACTTAATGAGACCTTACCTCAGAATAAAAAGTAAAGAGGGCTGCCAGGCGTGGTGGTACCTGCCTGTAATCCCAGCACTCAGGAGGCTGAGGCAGGAGGATCGTCGCAAGTTTGAGACCAGCTTGGGCTTCAAAGTGAGCTCGAGGCCAGCCTGAACTGCATAGTGAGACCCTGTCTCAAAAAAGAAAAAAGTGAAGAGGGCTACGTGGTAGAGTGCTTTCTTGCTAGCCGGTAAGGTGTTGAGTGCGGGAGTCAGGTCCCTTCTGCGCCTTCCCAGGAGCTGGCACGTGGCCGCTGTGTGGACTCTCAGGTCTCTGCTAACCCGGGCCCCTGGCCTCCTTGCAGGGCGAACCTGGTGGACCTGCAAAAGAAGCTAGAGGAGCTGGAACTAGACGAGCAGCAGAAGAAGCGGCTCGAGGCCTTCCTCACCCAGAAGGCCAAGGTCGGTGAGCTCAAGGACGACGACTTTGAACGGATCTCAGAGCTGGGAGCTGGCAATGGCGGCGTGGTCACCAAGGTCCAACACAGACCGTCGGGCCTCATCATGGCCCGGAAGGTGAGCGGAGGTGTATGTGGGCAGTGCAGGCCCACCTCACCCAGCGTCCCCCAGTCCGCTTGGCTTGCAGGGCTTATCCTGACCCATGTGACTTGCCAGGAGGTCACCAAGCCCACCAGGTCTACAAGGCCTGAGAAACCGCACTCTCGAATTTTGCCAATCTGTGAATGCGTCTGCTCCCTCGCGCGACCCTCGGGCTTCTCCCTGTCCCTTGGTCCCGCGGGAGACCTGGCTCTTGCGCTGTGCGCCCACGTTACTACATTTGTCTGCCCAGCTCTCGAGCGGCAGTCGCCCAGCGTGCTCAGGACCGCTCCCGGCCACCCGCCTTTTGCAAAGGACATCACGGCTGATGTTGGCCCCTCACGTTTTCTCATTTAAATCCAGATCATAGCTGGCGCAGTGGCTCATGCCTGTTATCCCAGCACACTGGGAGGCTGAGGCAGGAGGGTCGCAAGTTCAGATCGAACCTGGGCAACTTAGTGACTTGGCAAGATCTTTTTCACAATTACAAAAGGGTTGGGGATGTACCGCAGAGTCAAGGCCCTGAGCTCAGAGCCCTGTGCTGGCCGGTAAGGGTGGGGGTGAGGGGGTGTCCAGTTCCACTATATGGGTCAGAAACCCAAGGCCCAGTTGGGTCAGGGTCTGGAGTGAGCTCAGAACCTTGACCGCAGACCCTGACGTAGTGACCTCTGTCAGGGCCGAGCATCCGGAATCCATTGCACCAAAGTTCCCAGCCTGTCGCCTCACTGGCTTCCTGCACCAGACCACACAGAATGGTCCCCAGATTCTGTCACTGCACCCGCTGTGGACAAGTAGCAGGTCGGAGGGGAGGAGAGGATTCCAGCCCGGAGAGGGGCTCCTGCGCCCCTCCTGGTTGCTGCCACTCGCCGTTTTTGACAACTAACTCTGAGCATTGTAAATGTGGTCCGTGGTACAGGTCACACTTCCGCTGCCCAAATCCCAGCTCCCAAGCTGTGGGTCTGTGACCCGTGATTTAGGATGTGGCCGCGATCATGCCAGACCTAGCCCAGGGTGTGGGAGGGTGGCACCCGCCCTGTTCCCTCCCTCCCATGGCCTGCTGTGACCAGGAGAGTCCTTTTCCCACTTTTCAGAGTTCATACCTGGCAGAGCCAGGCTGCAGCATTGGTGGAAGCAGTGTGAGATTTTTTTTTTTTAAAGTTCCAGGGATTGAAGCCAAGGCCTTTGCACTAAGCTGCCTCTCCAGCCCTTTTGTTTTTTATTTTGAGACAGGGCCTCGCTAAGTCACTGAATTACCTAGGCTAGGCTCAAAGTTGAGATCCTCCTGCCTCAGCCTTCCAGCGTGCTGGAATGACAGGTATGCACCACCATGCCTGGCTCTGGCATTCTCAGTGGTGACCCCTGGTTGCAGTCGTGAGCTCGCTCTACAGATGAGACCGGGCATGTCCAGTATGGTATGGCGGTAGCTCACTCTACAAGCCTAATCTACTCCAGAACCATCAGAGCCCACTTGCCCACAGTTTCTGCACTTGGCAGCAGTCAGGAAGCCCCTGACTCCATGGCGCTACCTCCCGTTAAGGACTCCAGGGGATCTCAGGTGCCCCACTACTGCTTCCTCCCTCGAAGCCTCACGTGCTGTCGGGGTCCTCTCACATTCTCTGTGAGAGCTGGGCTGTCGCCATAACAGCCCCTGGTCAGATAGGGCCACCAGGCAACGAGAACAGCAAAAATACAAAGGGCTGGAGACAGAGCTCAGTGCAAAGGCCTTGGGTTCCATCCTCAGCACTGCGAAAAATAAAGAAGAAACAAAAACCAGTCATTCTTTCGATACATTGGGTTCAGCAAAATACAGATATAGTATCTCACACTTAGGGCCAGAAGTTTTCCCAGTTTAGGGCTGGGTTTGATTTGGGTTTTTTTGTTTTGTTTTGTTTTGTTTTGTTTTTTGTGGCACTGGGGATTGAACTCACAACCTCACACCTGCCAGACAGGTACTTAAGCCACTGAGCCAAACTCCCAGCCCTAGTTTTTTGAGGCAGGGTCGCACTGTATAGTTCAAGCTGGCCTTATGCTCATGTTGTAGCCCAAGCCGGCCTCGAACTCACAATGCTCCTCCTACCTCAGCCTCCTGAGTGCTGAGATTAAAGGTGTGCGCCACCACGCCCAGCTGGGATACTTTTTGGGAGGGAGTTTGAAATATATGTTGTAGGTTTTGTAGCTTTAGCTTTCCTAATCCAAAATGTTCCAAGCCTAAACTTCTTGACTGTCTTGTCAGTGCACCAAAAGTCTCAGAAGTGACCAGGGATGTGGTCAGCACCTGCTGGGCACTCGGAAGACCCTGGACTCCACCCATCCCTCAGCACCGCAAAAAAAAAAAAAAAAAAAAAAAAAAAAAACAAAGTTTTCAGATTTTCAGATTAGAAATGCCCAACCAGAAACGATATCATTCACCTTGGTGTTTTTGGTTTAGTTTGATTTGGTTTGGTTTTGGTTTTGATTTTTTGGTCTTTTTTTGGTACTGGGGATTGAACTCAACCTCGTGCCTGCCAGGCAGGTGCTTAAGCCACTGAGCTAAATCCCTGGCCCCATTTTTTTAGACAGGGTCTCACTATACAGATCAGGCTGGTCTTGAATTCACTTTGTAGCCCAGGCTGGTGTTGAACTCACAATGACCCTCCTGCCTCAGCCTCCAGAGTGCTAGGATTAAAGGTGTGCACCACCACGCCCGGCTTTTTTTTTTTTTGCTTTTTGTTTTTTGTCATCATAGTAGCACTTCAGGGGTTTATAATCAGATACTGGGCTTGCACTGTATCTCCTTGGACAGCGGTATCCTGGACCATCCACACTGCCCACCAGCAGGCCTTGCCTGGGCCCCTGGCCCTGTGGGGTGGTCTCCTGGTGCCATTTTGAGCATTGAGTACCTGCGGCTCGTGAGCAGGCGCCGTGAGGATCTGCCCGGGGGTGGGGAGGTCCCGGTGCTCCCCGCCCAGCCTGTGCCACAGCCGTGCTCAGCCTCTCTGCCCCCGACTCTGCCTCGGCCCCTTCACGCCCTGGTGCCCTCTGACAGGCCGCTCACCTTGTCCCGCTTTGGTGACTCCCGAGGGGGATGTCCTTGAAGGGCTGGCCCCAGGGTCACCTTTGCGCTGCCGCTCCAGCACCGTGCTGCCCCGGACCCTCGTGGTGTCTGACCCGGTTTGCTCTCTGCCGCAGAACACAACACGCGTCCCCTCGCTTGTTCCCGCCCAGCCCTGATGCTGGGCAGGTGTTTGAGCCGCCCCTGGCCCGAGGCTCTCCCGACACAGGTGCTCCCCTGCCTCGGCCCTTCCTCTCCCTGGGCCCAGCGGCTGGCGTTGCTCCTGGCGTCTCTATCCCGTCCTTTTTGAATTTCCAGGGAATCCTTCAGGCTCCGGAGTTTGGAAAAGTGATGAGTTCTCTCTGCCCAGGTGTACTCCAGCGGAGGGCAGGAGAACCCTCAGAGGCACCCTGAGGCTGGGTGCTGGGAACCCCTCAGCCTGGCGCCTCAGTCTGGAGGAAGTGAGGCCCGGGCTCCCCGTGCACCTGCGGGTCTGGGGCGGCAGAGCCGTCATTGGCGCCTCGGTTCGCCAGCTTAACTGAGGCGCAGCTCCCGGCCTGTCCAGTGCGCCTTTTTTTTTCTTTTTTTTGGTACTGGGGATTGAACTCACAACCTCTCACCCGTCAGGCAGGCACTTAAGTCACTGAGCCAAACTCCCGGCCCTGGTTTTTTTCAGGCACGGTCGCACTATGTAGCTCAGGCGGGCCTTGCACTAGCATTTGTAGCCCAAGCCGGCCTCGAACTCACAACGCTCCACCTACCTCAGCCTCCCGAGTGCTGGGATTAAAGGTGTGCGCCACCACGCCCGGCTACAGTGAACCTTTCTTAAACTATACAGCTCTTGAGGTTTGCTTTTGTCACAGTACTAGGGATTGGACCCAGGGCCCTCTCACTGAGCTACTTCCCCAAGTCTTTTATTTTGGGATAGGGTTTATTAAGTTCCTGTGTTTCTCAAGCTGGGTTTAAATGTGCAGTCCTCCTGCCTCAGCCTCCAAATGCTGGGATTATAGGAGTGCACCATCACCTCTGGCTCAGTAGCTTTTCCCTTTTAAGATATTCACCGTGTTGTATGTCTGTACTGCAGTTAATTTTAGAACATCCCATCAACCCGGAAAGAAGACCTGTTTGCAAACAGTCACCCTGTTCCCACCTCACCCCCAGCACCCGTGTCCGCTTCCTGTCTCTGTATCCGCCCGTTCTACGCGATTCGTGTCCATGAAGCTCCATGCTGTGTCCTCTGTGTCCAGTGTCCTCAAAGTCCATCCATGCTATGGCCAGTGTCGCACCCTCACTCTTTTTCCTGGCCAAGTGATATTCCAGCATGCAGATGGCCCTCACTGGGTGTGTCCACTGTCCTCATGGTCGGGCAAACGATTGTGCCCTCTGGGCTGCCATGGAGGGTGGCATGGTGGGCTTCGATGGCAGCTTCTGTCGGGCACATGCCCGGAAGTGGTCCTGTCTGGTTCTGTGGAGACCCCCAAGGTGCCCCTGCCGTTGCAGCTCATCCACCTGGAGATCAAGCCGGCCATCCGCAACCAGATCATCCGAGAGCTGCAGGTGCTGCACCAGTGCAACTCGCCCTACATCGTGGGCTTCTACGGGGCCTTCTACAGCGACGGCGAGATCAGCATCTGCATGGAGCACATGGTGAGCTCGGGGCGCGGCCCGGCCCGGGGCTGGGGGTGAAGCTCCGGGCCTTCCTTGGGGGTGTGCGCTCTTCCCTCCAGGGGAAGTAGACCCCTCCGGAGCTGTGCGGGAGGCCGCCAGGCTGGGGTCCCAGTCTCGGGTGGGGGCGCGGGCACCCTCTCTCCGCACCCCTCAGCAGGCTCCAGTGGGCCCCTTCTTGGCTGCAGGCCCCAGACTGGGTGGGAGCAAGCACACCAAAAGCAGAAGTGGTTGGCGGCCACTGCCGGAGGAAGGGCCACGCCCCCACACGTGTGAGCCGCTGGCTGCCCTTGCGAGGCCAGGATGCGGCAGCCGCGACGTCATCTGGGTTCGCATTGCTGTTCCGACACCCGGCCCCAGTGACAGTTTTGTAAGGAAGGCTGGAAGGAGTTTGAGCAAGAGCCCCATCTCGGCTGTGGGGTCCCAGCCCTCACCCTCACCCTCACCCTCACCCTCGGGGGGGGGGTGACCTTGCCTAGTCCAGGGGTCTCAGAGGGTCAGAGGCAGAAGGAAGGAGAAAGCGCCCTTAGGGCTGATCCCCGAGGCCGCCTCTTTCCTGCAGGACAGGGGGAGCCTCGAATCCAGCCCCCACCTTGTGAGTCTGTGCATGTCCCCACCACTGTGGAGCCGGAGGCCCTCAGGGTCTGTGTACTCGGAGACCACGTGTACACCGCACACGCAGAGCAGCCTGCGCAGGCCAGGCATGGGAGCGTGTGTCTTCTCATCCCAACATTCTGGGAGGCTGAGGCAGGAAAATCAAAAGTTGGAGGCCAGCCTCTTAGTGAGGTCCTGTCTCAAACTT
>RJWM01041188.1:0-15011 GCA_004363535.1 Dasyprocta punctata
ATTGCTCTTGCATGCCACTTGGATATCTAGTTCCATAGGGTTAGATTTGGGAGCCTGGTTGAATTGTTTCAAACAACATGGAAAGGAAAGCATGGGAAATTTAAAGGTAAATGAATCTTACCTATGCCAACAAGTTGCGAATAGCACTCAGTGTAAAGATGCCAAGAAGGAGAGCTTTGTGTGAGCCAGCCATGGTGCCCATGAAAACAAGAGACAAACATTTCCAGATGCTTGGTCCCTGGGAAGCAACACTGTTATTCTCACTTCATTTGTGATATAGCTGGAAAGGCCATAAAGTGCTTTGCCAATTTATTTCTTGGGCTTTCATCCATGTTAAAACTTTGCACTTTGTGCTTTTCTTCTCAGGTTAAAACTGTAAGCCAGGGATTTAGCTCAGTGGCATAAGTGCCTGCCTGGCAGGTGCGAGGTTGTGAGTTCGATCCCTGGTACAAAAAAAAAAAAAAAGAGCAGAACAGAACAAAAAAGAAAGAAAGAAAAAAATCCAACTCAGTTTAAAACTGTAAAATTCAACTCTAACCAAACCTCAGTAAAAATGGCATGCATTTATTCAGAACTTCTTAGATTTACACCTTTCTTGCAGTGGAAAATAATCCAAAAACTGATGGGAAGAACAACAAAAGCAAAACCACCATCCTTCTTTAACTTGGCTGAAGTCATCAAAGAGGATCTCCAGGTGGGCACCTGATGAGTTTTATCTCCCCTAAGAATTCTGTCATTTGGGTTCCTACTACCACCACCAATCCCAGTTGCATTCAAGGTTGACTTGCTCCTCCTTTATGGACCTGGTTTATGCATATTCAAGGAACATTTCCTGACTGCTTAGAATAGTTTAGACAGACTCAAATTTAAAAAACAACCTATAAAATGCTAAAGGGTATACAAGGAAATTAAATATGGAAAATATAAGCAACAGTTCAATTCAGCTTTTCTTCACCTGGCCCATCTAGGGAACATTTGACAATGACTGCAGACATTTCTGATTATCACAACTGGGAAAGTGCTGCTGGTCCAGAAAGTAGAGTTCTTTAGTCATCCCTGCTACAATAACCTCAGTACAGATGCTGCTAATTCTCCTACAATGATGCGGAAAACCCTGTGCAGAAAGTGTTGTCTGGTCAAAACTGTCAATAGTGATGATGTTTAGGATCCCTCATTGGGTCTTGATTTCTCACTCTAGGTGACCACTTTCTCTCTGAGCACCAGCCCTACCTTATTCTAATTGTGACCTAAGATCACTGTACTTTGACTCCAAAGGGCTGGTAACTCATTTCCTGGCTCTGAACCTGTGCTTACCCAGAGAGTGTCAGACCACTTCTTTCAATCTCCCCTGCTTTTTATATCTCTATGGTAAAGTCCAATAGAAAAGGAAATCCCCAATGTGTCACCCATCCATACTTTCCCCCCCAGGTCAGGACTGAGATCTCTTCCTAGGTGATGATGCAATGAATTATCTGACCTGGGTATGACCTCACTCCTTATATCCATATCTATAGCTTTACTCTTTATCCAACAGCATCAGCATCCGCAGAGCACTGATCCTCTACATATGGCCAGAAACAAGTCATTCAGGTATAAGTAGCATTCACCATTGACTATCAGCCAAAGAAAAGTGTCTCTAGTATTGTTATGGATGGAGGCCAGTCATGCAACAAGACCTGATGCTATGCCCTGTGCTCAGGGCCAGAGATAACATAAAGAGCAAGATAAGGACTATACAAATGAATCAGTAAGCTGGCAGCTATAGTGAGCTATGTGCCAAGCATGCTGCTGTCTGCCTCATGTACATGATATCAAATAATTTTAACAATCAGCTCACATGTTGGATATCTTAAATTGGGAAAATAGGATTGGCAGCATCAGACAACTTTCCTATAGTCATAGTTGTCTTCAGTTTCAGAGGCAAGATTTAAATCCAAATCATTTTCACTTGGCATTTCTCAAGAGGAGTTTCTGAACCCAAGCACCATGTTCTCTTCAGTCCTCCCCCCTAGATAGCACAAATATCAAATTCCTTCAGAAATAGGGATAGGAAAGAAAGTGAGAGTGGGAGAGAGGGCCTGACTCATGCTTCTTGCTCCTCCAGCAAAGGCATTAGTTCATTTGCATTAAGTACAAATTTATCTTTTGCATCCAAGAGAATATCCTGAGGGAGGGATTAGAGGCTGTCGGCCTTGTGGACCCACATCTGCCATCCTGCCACAGGCAGAGTATAATGCTTTGCTGAAGACCAGAAGATGAGACATTTAAATGTATTGAAATGAAGACCAAATGCAGACAAAACATTAAAATGTCAGACAAGTGGAGAAAATGAAAGAACATAGAACTGAATCCATCAGCAGATAAACTTATTATACGCAACCCAGGAGGAAATCTGCAAAACTTCATCTTTGCAAACGCTGTGTGAATGGCCTAATGTGATTGTCTGGGGTACAGGGAGCGTGGAGCCCGTGGGTGTGAGCCCTGGTCTGAATCCTGACCAAGTCGCAGTTGTAAATGCTTAGTCCTGTCACCTGGACCCATCAGTGGTGGTAGAGCTGCTCCTTGTAACTGGGCAAATACCTTTTCCACTCTGGAAAAGTTTATAATTGAATGAAGATGAAGAAGCAAGCCAAAGTCAAAGAGCTAATGTCCTTATATCCACTTCAGAGGCCACTTTCTAGTCATTAAGGCAATCTATGAGTTAACTAAAGTCCTAGGGAATACAGCAGGTTAGAAAATCTGATGATTCCTATTGTGACCTCAGTTTAAAAGCCATAGTTAGGGGCCAGGGGCTTAGCTCAGTGGCACAAGTACCTGCCTTGCAAGTGTGAGGTCGTGAGTTTGATCCTTGGTACCCAAAATTAAAAATAAAAAAATAAAAACTGTAGTTAGGTATTGACTTGTAATTTTAATTTGAAAGCCATAAGAAATCTTGAACAGATATTTAAACCAGTAAGTGAAACATTTCAGAGAAAATAAGGGTGACTTCATAAATTTAATTCATTGAATATACAAGAATTATCTCAGTATTTAGGAAGGTTGTGCTTATTCATAAATCTGCCTTGTTAGACATTGGAAGCACTTAATAAAATTAAATGTGTTATATGTATAAATGCAGTTTAAAATGTTTAAAAAATATAATTAAATTTGTGAGACTGATATTTAGGGGAAGTTAATGTTTGAGTTACTCTAATGTTAATATGAGAACAACTGAAGGTAATTGCTCATGTTTTGCTAGTTTTTTAAAAGGTCTGGCAAGATTCCTGAGTTTAACATAAAGGTTTAAAGGCCAGTTTTAATATTTGCAATTTAAAATATCACAAAACTCAGCAGGACTGTAATCCCAGTGCTCTAAGAGGCTGAGGCAGGAAGACTGCAAGTTCAACACCAGCCTGGGCAACTTGGTGGCACTCTGTCTCAAACAGTGGGGAGGACTGCAGTTGTAGCTCAGCACGAAGGCAATGGGTTCAAGTCCCAGTACACCCCCTCTTCTGCACCCCTCCCAATAAAAGGATTCCTCTTTAAGAACTAAAATCTTTCTGGTGACAGGGCATTGACTGGGATTGCTTCTCAGACCTTTTCAAAGATCCCAGAAGGGTGAGAAGTGACTAATTGCAAACACACATTACTTTGACATCAGAGACATTAGCTTGTGTTTTCGTTTGTTGTTTCTCCAGGGGGGCAAGAGTGCTGATCAAACCCAAGGCCTCATCCTGCTTTACTCTGAGCTACACTTGTTACGGTTCATATCTAGATGTCCCCTTCTGGGGGAGGTGATTGGATGGCAGGACAAATCCACTGATGATCTGATAGCTAAATGTGCTGTTAGGAGGTGGGCCTGGGTGGCAGAGGTGGGTCCTTGGGGCGTGGCCTGGAGGGGTTTCTCTCCCTCCCCAGCTCCTCCCTTCTCTCTCTGCTTCCTGTGCACCATGCCCTGAGCATCTCTCCTCCTCCATGCCCTTCCGACTATGAACTGAAATATGAGACAAAATGAACTTCTCCTTTAAATCATGGGAGTCAGGTGTTCTCTCAGCCACGAAGAAAGTGACAAGATAACACTCCCAGTACACTGAGATGCTCTCTTTGAAAGTAAATTGTATAATCCATTCCATAATACTTTTTTTTTTTTTGACACTGGGAATTGAACCTAGGACCTTCACACTGAGCTACATCTCCATCCTTTTTTTTTTTTTTTTTTGTAATTTTCTTATTTTGAGATAGAAAAGTCATCAAGTCACTAAGTTGCCCAGACTGCGTTGGAGCTTGTCCTCCTGCCTCAGCCTCCCAAAGTGCTAGAATTATAGTGTTGTGGCAAAACAGCTTTATTTTACACCAGTGGTCCCATCAAAAGCCAGGCAGTGAGTGTCTGTGAGCCAGCATTTTTATATGAGGCGTAAGCAGGGGTTACAAAGGTGGGGCAGGACAGCCTGGCAGTTCTGATTAGCTAGCAGGGTGAGATCATTGGATCCAGGGCAAGATTAATGACCACAAATCTAGGTACAATCAAGGATCCTGTGTGTTGTGCTACACTCTCGTGGTTACAGGGGTCAAGAAAGTAATCACAAAGCCATGAAGCAGTTACAGAGCTGGGCAGTTTCAAAAAAGACCAAAGTTTTAAAAAGAACAATTTCTCTTGTATAGTTTTTCCCTTTCAATAGATGTGGGCCACCATGCCCAGCACATTTTTAAAAATATGAAAATTCTTCCTGAAAACCTTCCAAGAAGATGTGCTATGCTTATCCTGTGGTTTTATATACCTCTGGCACTCTCCTGTGCCCATCCAGGGTCCAAGTATCCTTTGGAGAGAAGTAAAAGCTTTCTCCAGCACCCAAATCTGCTGGAGAATATAATGCTACGAGTCAGCACTAGTGGGTGTCCTCTGCCCTCACCCCCTCTACTCCACTCCAGAGAAGTTGCCCTTTTCAGATGATCCTGAACCTTGGAGATCTTCGGTCTCTTTTATAGGCAAATGAGGATTTAATCATAAACTCTTCCATCTCCCTCCCTGCATCTAAGAGGCCTGACGCTTCCCTGGCCTGTGCTGGCTTTTAGGGTGTTGTTTCTCAGTTCCAAGCCCACACTTTTGTAAATGGCTTTGTGAAGTCATGGATGAACTTGCAAACCATTTCTTTCCTTTCACCTGCTTGCATTCACATTGGGTTCTGCCAATAGGGACTGAGAGAGACTGCAAGACCAGCAGCTGGAGTTGCTCCAGACCCCAGTGTTTATCAACATGCCCAGGACACGTCTGCTTTCACGCCCCCCGTGGTGCCCTCACCATCAGACACGTCTCCCTCTCAGATCTGCAGCCCAGCTTCAGTATGACCAGTTGCCCTCCAGACTTAGCTTCTGATCTCCCAGCCTCTTGCTTTTGTTCCTGTAGCCCCATAGTTACGACCTCTGTTTATTCTGTGGCTTCTTTTTCTCTCCAGCCATCCAATGCCTGTTGCCTGCATTGTGTTTGATCATAATAACCAACACAGTTCCTGTTCACTTGGTTGGCTGTAGACCGAGAGGTTAGACTTCATTTACTGTTGCCCATTCCCTTTGCTCCCTGTTATGGTTTATACATTGTGTCAACTTGAGAAATCTAGAAGCTTAATTAAGTAAGGCAGCAGCTCTACATCCTGGGGTGTAGAGCATAAGCAGTTACCTGTTCATTGTGTCAATTTGAGAAGGTCAGAAGCTTAAGGGAGAGACTCAGCAGGGTTCTTACTTTGTAAATAGCCTCATCCTGTGCAAAGGAAGGCAAGGAGATTTGTGAATGCTACACCCACCCTGGGGGGGGGGGGTCCTGTGTACTATATAAGGGAGAAGAAGAGCCTTGCTCTTGTCCCCTTTCACTCTGGCTGCTTTTTGCTCTGGCTGCTGCCTTGAAGTGTTGCCCCAGTGCCATGCCACCCTGCCTTGGAGCCAGCTAATTATGGACTGAAACCTCCAAAAACTATATGCTAAATAAACCTTTCCTTCCCTAATGTTGGATGTCAGGTGTTTTGTCTCAGCAAGGAGGGAAAAGTAACCAAGACACCACCCATTTGCAGGGTCTCGATCCAACACAGTAAAGTGGAAGGAAGAAAAGACCCAGGCTCAGAGAGTACAATGGCTATACTCATTGGGCTACCACAAGCCCCAGTGTGTGACTTGTTACCCCATTATCTGTTTCTGTACTCCAGTACAGAAGGACCTTATTTCTGGGATGTACAAGAAAATCATCATGCAAATACCTATATGTTCCATTTACAAGAATTCCTTCTATTTAGACGTCATCCTGAAGAGCTGGGCGTGTAGCTCAGTGGTAGAGCACTTGTCTGCATGTGTGAGGCCGTGGGTTCAATCTCCAGCACAGGAGAAAAAGACAGCAAAAAAAAAAAAAAAAAAAAAAGTAACTTTCCATGATTCTGGAACTTTCATTGTAATAGTGATTCTGTTCTTCCTACCTTATGTTTATACCTCATGTGACTCCCCCTGCCCTCCTGTGAGGGAACCAGGTGGACGCATCAGCTCCGTTCACCAGCAGGAATCTCCAAGAAGGCTTCCTTTTCTGTCTGTGCACACCCAGACCAACTAGTGGCAGAAGTAGAGGTTTTTTTTTTTTTTTAATTTGCTCTCTTTTTTGCTTCTAGATGCACAGAAAATGACATTTTATTAGTTTTCTATTGCTGCATAACTAATACAACAAATTAGTGTCTTAAAACAACATCCATTTATTAGCTCACAGCTCAGAAGTAGGTCAGATGTAGTATTGCTGATGTCTCTACTTTGAGTATCACAGGGCTGACATTAAAGTATTAGCTGGGGAACTCTGAGGAAAATTCATTTCCAAGATCATTAATAGAATTCAGTTTCGGGAGGTCGCAGACCTGCAGTCCCTGTTTTATTGCTGTCTGTTGGCCAGGGGCTGGTCCCCAACTCCTACAGGCTGCCCCTAGGAACGCATTCCTTCAACCTCTTCATCTTTGAGCTAGCAAAACTCCCTGAGCCAGTTATTTCTGAAATAGGATTCAGAAAAGGGCAGCTTTATGATACAAGTGCAATTTTGGAGCCACTATTATGAAGGAATGAAAAAGTGCTCTCTGGGTAGTCAGACTGACTCAGACTCCAAAAGCATCCCATGATTTATAAGGAATAATTTTCCAGGTTTGCCAAATTTTTTCTTCAGGAAAGGAAAGTCTTTGAGGATTTATGTGTGCATATATAACGAATGTCAAAAACTATGTGACATCATCATCATCATTTAAAAACACAAATTTGAGGTTAGTTTTTAAAAATTCTATTGGTTAGCTGGGTGTGGTGGTGCACATCTTTTTAATCCCAGTACTGGGGAGGCTGAGGCAGGAGGATCGTTGTTAAGTTCAAGACCAGCCTGGGCTACAAAGTGAGTCCAAGGCCAGCCTGAACTACATAGTGAGACCCTGTCTCAAAACATAGGGCTGGGGATCTAGCACAGTGGCGTAAGTGCCTGTCTGGCAGGCGCAAGGTTGTGAGTTTGATTCCTGGTACAAAAAAAAAAATTCTACTGGTTGATCAGGGCAGATTTCTACAGTTTGCAGCCTGCTAGGTGCCAGCATCAAACTGAGACACATGAAAATGTATTAGAATGGTTGGACATGGGTTGTATGCCTGTAATCCCAGCTCTTGGGAAGCTGAGACAGGATGAGTCAGTCGAGGCCAGCCTGAACTACATTGTGAGCCCCCGTCTCAAAAAAAATTTTTAGTTAAAAAAAATATTAGAAACAAATAGCCAAGGAAGAAATTGAGAACATTTTCAGAGAATTACCTAATAAGTGGGCTTTGGCACCAAGTAGTCATACTGCCCATATTCTCACACTTTTAGGGAACAACTATTTTCAGTGCAATATAAAATGTTCCAGAACATAAAAAAGAGAAGAACTATGAAATTTGTTTTATGAAGCTAACATAACTGAGAGCGAATCCTGATAGGACTAGCACAAAAAAAGAGAGGATAAAGAAGAGAGGGGAAAGAGGAGGAGAGAGGAAGGAGGAGGAAAAGAAGGAAAGAAGGAAGGAAGGAAGGAAGGAATTGGAGGGTGGAAGGAAGGGAGGGAGGGCAGAAGGAAGGAAGGAAAGAAGGAAGGGAGGGAGGGTGGAAGGAAGGAAGGAAGAGAAAAAAGAAGAAAAAGAAAAGAAATATATGAAGACAACGTTTCCTCCCCAAAGTCTTTGGCATAACTTAGCCAGGTCTAGTATTCAGGTGCCCTCTAACTCCCAAATGCCACCACTAGGCACACATTCTGAGGACATTCTGGCCAGGCACAGGAGGGGAATGCCTGCAACAGACCCTTGCAGCGTGGCGGTAGCAAGGAGCTGGAGTCCTAGTCCTGCAGCACTGGGAAAGTGAATGGGTAAAGCACAGTACAGGCACAGAATTTTATAATATGTAGAAGCAATGAGTTGAACACACAGTAGCATAAATCTATTTTAAAACATGATGGGAAAAAAAAACACAAGAAATAAAGTGATATTGCTGTAGTTTGGACCCTAAATGTCCCCATATGTCTGTGTGTTGCAGGCTTGGTCCCCAGCTTGGTGCCATTGGGAAGTTATGAAACCCATAAGAAATGGGCCTGGTGGGAGGGCTTAGTCACGGGGGGATGTCTTTGAAGGGGCCTTTTAAGGGATATTGGGACTCTAACACTTTCCTCATCCTTTCTTTTTTATTGGCACTGGGAATCAAATATGGGGTGCTCTACCACTGAGCTACATTCCCAGCCCTTTTTATTTTTTATTTTGAGATAGGATCTCTCTAAGTTGCCCAGGTCAGACTCAGACTTGCAGTCCTCCTGCCCCAGCCTCCCTCAGTATGGGGATTACAGGTAGAAGCCCCCATTCCTGATTCTCTTTTCTCTTTCATTTCTAAGCTATGAGGTAAGCAGTTTTCTCCACCATGTGCCCCCTGCCATGAAGTGCCAACTGGACATGGAATAAAACCCCCAAAACTGTGAGCCAGAATAAGCTTTTTCTTTTTCATAAGTTGATTATTTCAGGGATTTTTTACAGTCAGGGAAAACTAATGCAAATCTAAAATGTAGCATCATCTAAGTGAAAAACAAAATTACTCAACAATCTACAGTTTTCAAAGATACATCATCATAGAAATAACCACACACATTAAAAGTTTGCTGTCTGGGGATAATGAGACCAGGACACAGGAAGAAAGGTGAATTAGTGCAGAGCTTTAGTTTCATTTCAGTGGGCCCTGGTGCCTTTGGCCGGTCCTTGATCCATTAAAAAATTATTTTAAAACAATTTTTAAAAAACATGCTGGTATAAAGGCAAATATATTAATACTATGTATTATGTATCTTCGACATTAGTGGATATTTTTACTTTTGGTTTTTAAAAAATTGAATTATTTTTATGGGTCCCTGAAAGTATTATGAGCCCCGAGGTATTGTGTTTTCTGCTCCTAATAGGTGAATTGAGTCTACATAAATGAATGAGTGAATTACAGGGATGCTTTCCGTGAACCAGTGATAATTATGTTTCATGAACTGAGGAGTATGACTTGTTCAGTTCTTTGTATCTAAGGTGTAAAAACTCTTCTAAAAGCAGCAGGCCCTCAGGCATGCCAGCGAACTCCTGGAAACTAAGATACTACTAAGGCTTACAGGGGAAAGGAAAGATCCCCAACTAACCGCCTCATTTGATAAACGCCGAGTTACACAACACTGAGAACGTTTTCTTATGATCTGTCAGAACCTTTGCTAGCACATTCTGTAATATAAATTGTGAGTCTTCCAAGAGGAAGAGTTGGGGAGCTGGTCTGTAGGGTTCCCAAAGCAATTTCACAATGGCGTCCTTCTGCTTGGATGGTGCAGGCACTGGGCACTAGGAACAAAGAACTCAACAAGTGAATTCTGTTACAAAGTCTGAGCCTAGAACCAGATCTGTTCTGAACGCCCCAGCAGAGATGTTCCACCCACAGGCAGGAAGCAGAAAAGCCCAAGAGGGAAGATGAGTGTTCTTCAGTCTCCAGGTTGCCAGGAAAATCACTGGAGAGCGCTGTGACCATGTTGAAAACCAGGGCTATCTGTGGGAGTAGCCTGATTTGTAACTTCTGAGTGCTTAGATATATTGTATGGGAGTTTTTATGTGTTCTTATGCTATGGGCCCTTAAAATACTAGGGGCAATCCTGGCCTAACAGTTCTTGGAAGAATGATCTTCTTTCTATTGTATCACGCCAGATGTGCCATGGGATAATCAACACCATGGTCATCCAGCCAGCCCACAGCCCTTTCCAGATTTCCAGTCAGCCCCAAAATGCCCAGCCCATGCAGATTGGGTATCCACTGCCTCGTGGACATAGAACCATCATCTTGTATGATATCTGATTCCTCGGCCCAGAAGTTCCTCCTCTTCTCTTGCCAGTTCACACCCCAATTTGAAAGACACACACACACACACACACACACACACACACACAGCCAGGCTGCAGTCCTACATCAAGTCTACTAGCAAATCTAGGTTTTGGGTAAGATGCTCTAGAGTTCCCAGAGGGAATCAGAATTCTCTTTAAACACTTTCACTCAAGAACTTGTGGGGTCTGCTCTCTATCTGTCCCATCAAAGCGAAGCTATCCTTTTTTGTTCTGCTGTGTCCCAGGAGGCTGAGCCCTAGGGACTGCCCCGCTGTGCTCCCCTGTGACCAGGCCTACAGCTTTGGGAGAAAGTCCAGGGAGGAGCAGACTGCGAGGGATGCCCACACATCAGCCAGGCCACCGAGGGACCCGTAGGGTGTGGCCTTCACAGTGTGGGCACTTCCATATCAGCACTAGGAGAAATAGTACAGTGAAGACCATGTCTAACATAGGAAATTCTGTCAGGGAATGCTAACCTTTACCTCTACTCATTTAGGAATCCTTGATGAAGAGATGGAATTACCTAGATTGAACTTGAAACAACTCACAATGGTTTGGGTTCTTGATGTTTCACATGGGGTTTTGTTTGAGGCCAAATAATCCATACTTTGGGAAATGTACTAACGTATCAGGCCCTCGTACAATTATCTTATTGAGGTCATAATCTCCTGTATTGCCTCCCACATACAGCTGAGCATTTCCAAATCTTGGTCATCTAGGCAAGAGGTTGTCTAGGGCAAGGAGGCCAGAGACAGAAGTGAGGAAGAAACCCCTCTTTCTTTCCAGGGCTGGGAACAGTTGACACAAATACAGCAACATCTAGAACATTCCAGGTGGAAGTGAGCTACAGTCTGGTGAAAGGAGATTGGGGCTCTGAGGGGTCTTGGACTTGGTTGAGAACCTAAGCACTGGTTTGATTTTTCTCTGTGTGGTACATCCTTCCCATCATTCTCAAATCTTTGGGAAACTACCTTTAAACAAATACACACATCTTTATAGGCATAGAAAACTAAGAGGCAGGAGTGTAAAAAGTGTCCCTTTCACCTAAGTACACTGGTGGCCATAACAATAGCTAGCAATAGAGGACCACCTCACACAACAAGGAAAGATTCCATGAGGGTAGGCACAGACAAGGCCAGAGCAAGAGGACCAAGAGAGAAGATGTGAAGTACCTCTTGGAGATTGTTCACTAAGGGCCAGCCTGAGAGAGACCAATTTCCAGTAACAATAATTTGAGTTAATGGATGCATATTAGTCCATTTTCTGTTAGCATAACAAATTACCTAAAGCTGAGTAATGTATAAAGAAAACAGGTTTACTTACCTCACAATACTGGAGGCTAAAAATCCAAGATAAACTCACTTGTCTCATGGCAGAGAGCATCATGGATGGAGTAGATGTGAGAAGAAGCAATCAGATGGCAAGACAGGAAGCCAGAGAGCAACTCGAAAGTCAGACTCTTTTTTTGTTCATAACAATTTGCACTCAGGTAACAAACCAGTGTCCCAGAATATCCACCTTAATTAATTCTGAGGGCAGGACTCCCAGTGACATAACCACTCCCCAGTAGGTCTCATCTCCTGAAGGTTCCACTACTTTCACACCATTGTGCTGGGGATTAACCCGCCACCACATGACACTTTTGGGGGAACAAGTCACATCTGAACTATGTCAGGCAGGCTACAGCAACTCGGGACATTGAAAAAGAGGCATATGCATTATAATAATCTTGAGATGATTAATTTAAGGAATTCAACTTTGAAAGCACTTCTGTAAATTATGTGTGATAAGCCTTCATCCAAGGTTCATATAGTGCAATTTTAAAATGAATGGGTGAGCATTTAAAATTCGGTTCCTATCTTTAAAAAATGGGACAAATTTATACTCCCAAAAGGCACTGTGACTTGAAGCTATAAATAGAAGACAATCCTTTCAATAGCTATCTCCCTAAACTTCCTATGCTCCCAAGATACTAAAATAGTCAAATGGGATCGTGCAGTACATGATTAGTCATCTTTGCTCATAATACTTTGTTAAAGTGTATTCAGGGCAACTGTGAATGACAGGGTTATGAATCATATATCCACACAGAACCCTGGGCAAGGGTTAATTATATCAGGTAATAAAAGTGAGAAATACTCAGTTATCAGACTTGGAAAGCTATTTTTGCAGCAAGCGCAGCCTCAGACTACAGTGTGACATATTTAGGCCAGAGCCCTCAGTGGATAAGAAGCAGGGGAAGGAAAATCCAATCCCAGAGAAGGTGTTTCTACTACATGAACTCAAGGAAGGCTTCATGTTCAAAGCCAGCCCTGGTGGGGAACAAGACCCAGGGACAAGCACACATGTACCACAACTGGTTAGGAGACTCCTAGCAAGTCACTTCCCTTCTCTAGAATTCAGAATAGATGCTAAGTTTCTTTCTGGCTCCAAACTTCTCTTTATAATGGATGCAGAGTTCATTCAATACTTGAGAACCAAGAAGACCAACTCAGAGGTTGTTGTAGGTTCTGAGTTAAACTTGTGGTCAGCAGTTCTGATGGCTGGTGTTTATCTGAGATTGCTAGACATACAAATGCTTCATTCCTTGTCCTGGTGATTCTGATTCCATAGCTCTGAAGTGGGCACCAGTTGATGGTTTCTATCACAAGTTCCCAAGTAATCCTGGTGGGCTCTGAAACTTGAAAACTACTTGATCTAAGTCTTGAGAAATGATGAACACTTATTGGAAAAGATTGAAAAGAGAGGCAACATATGGTGAATATTTGCTTGATGCCAATGCTTAACATAAATTTCACTTAATCTTCATAATTGTTTTTGGTTCAGAAAGAAAGGAAAATCTTTCATTAGGAGGAGAAATCAACTAGAGCTGAAATAAGGAAATAAAGAATTCTATGTAATCCCATAAATTGATTTCCCTCATTGACTTTTTTTTTTTTTTTTTTTTTTTTGTACTGGGGATTGAACTCAAGACCATTCCTCATTGACCCTTGCTCAACTAAATAAACCACTAAGCTAACTGTTCATACTTTTTTTTTCAGTACTGAAGATTGAACCCAGGGCCAACACACTGAGCTACATCCACAGACCTTTCTTAATTTTTAAATTTTGACACAAGGTCTTGCTAAGTCACTATGTTGCCGAGGGCTGAGATTACAGGTGTGTCCCACCACACTGAACTTGTTTGCATTTCTTTGGATATTTTCTTTCTTCTTGGGTGGTACTCTTAGGAAACACTGGTTAGACACAAATTAATGCTCTTTTCTCACCATTATTATGCAAATTATATTTTTATTGTGGCTAGTTTTTAAGTAGGGTGATATATGAAGGAGAAATAAATTTCATAAAGTCAACTCTTTGCATAAACATAGTATGCCAGTTTTATAAGTCAGCTAATTGAAACAAAAACTCAGCAACATGAATTAAAACTTCCCATGTGCAAATAAAACTTGCCAAGCCATAATTCAATTGTACAATCCATTTTATGTATGCTCACCAACTTGCCAAAGATTTACTCAGGAGCAATTGAAAATTAAAAGCTGTACTGTACATAGTCTTGGTTAAATTATGTCTGGTTTTTCATCTTAGATGTGTCAAATTCAAGGTGTACTGGTCAACTTTCTGTTGCCAGGACAAAATACCCAACATGCACCCCCTAAAAAAGAAAATTTCGCACCCCCATGACCCACCCAGATACAACCGGAAGTGAGCTTTACTAATCTCCTTGGCATCTCTCAATTAACCAACTTGACCAATCAAGATAAACTGTCACACAGGGAAGACTTCTTTCAAAAGTTTAAAATTCCAGGTTTTGAACCAGGTGTGGTGGCGCATACCTGTAATCCCAGCACTGAGGTTGAGGCAAGAAGATCACCATGAGTTCAAGGCCAACCTGGGCTACGTAGTGAGACCTTGTCTCAAAAAACCAAAAGTAAATACATAAATAAAATCCCAGGTGTCTAGGACACATTATCCATTTATTTTGAAGTACGAATTTCCATTCTTGCTTGTGCTGAGAGAAATTATAATTCTAGGAAATTTATAGAAATATAATCAGTTTTCAACAGTCTATTCTGTTTTTCCCAGCTTTTTTTAAAAGATATTAAAATCCAACAGACCATAACAGAACAAAGTTAATCAAAGCAAAGCAGTAGAACTGGTACAGAATTTCAAAGAAAGATAATGTGAATACTGATGTAACCGACACTCTATCCCAACAAAAACTCTCAATTTAAAAGGCCGATTGGAAAAATTAGAGCTCTTTATTAGCACAAGCCTGGCGACGCAGTGTCCCCATATGCATAGGGAAGACTGCGCCCCGAGCTGAGGAAACAAACCGCTTTTTAACAGTAAAACCGCAAACACCTGGGGTGGGGGACGGTTTAGCTGGGGGGTTTACATCTGGCTAGGTTTCGGGAGAGTGGCGCAATACAGAATAGAAATGCGGTGCTTGGGAAAGTACAACTCGTGTTAATCGGGGCATCGCGTCCTTACAAGAGGAGGACAAGGCGGGTACTCTCGGGCACACGGCACTTGAGAAAGTCCAACTTGTGTGTATCAGGGCATTACATCTTTACAGGAGCAGGACAAGGGGGTACTCTCAGGCAACAAGGGGGTTCACGTGTTACAACA
>RJWM01041189.1:0-15041 GCA_004363535.1 Dasyprocta punctata
TTTTTTTTTTTGCTTTATTTCATATTCTGTTTTGATTGGTTTTGTTCTGTTTTGTTTTTGGTTTGATTTTACTATACCTGATGGAATGGTCAACTATTGTGAAGATAACAAATTATACTATAGTAGCTATTGTTTTTCTAGTATCTTGCTTTGAAGTTCTGTACCAGTTCTACTGCTTTGTTTTGATTGACTTTGTTCTGTTATGTTTTGTTGGATTTTACTATATTTAAAATAAAATCAAAAAAACAAAAGAAAAAGAATAGATAAAAGAGAGTGAATGGATCATCACTAAATTTACTCCTTTCATTTTATTGAATTAATTGGTTTAATGGCAGAGTCGGAAATACCTACTTTATAACCTGCACTGTAGTACCAAACAGATTAAAATGTAATTAAGCACTAAAAGATAGGAAATGAAGCCCTTAGCAGCAGTGTATCTGCTAATCAAAGTAGTGCAGGGTAGCACGGAATGTAAAGGTAAAAGGAACTCAGAATAACAGAGATAATGATGTCTAGTCACCTTATGGATTAATAGACAGAGGGTAGAAATTGAGAAGACAATTAGGGAAAATAATAAAGGGATTAAAAACTATAAGTCAAAGTATTAATCCCTCTCTCTCTGTTTTTTTTTTTTTTTTCTTCAATGTTAGAGAGTAAACCTAGGGCTTTTACTCTGATTTACCTCCTAAACCCTTTTTATTTTTATTTTTAAAGTTTTTTTGAGGCAGGGTCTTGCTATGTAGTTCAGGCTGGTTTTGAACTTATGGCATTCCTCTTGCCTCACCCTCCTGAATGCTGGGATTACAAGTGTGCACCATCACACTCAGCTTCATTTTTATTTTGAGACAGAGTTTGTTAAATTGCCTGAGCTGGGGTCAAACCTGTGGTCCCAGAGTGTTGGGATTACAGGTGTATGTCACCGTGCTGGGCTCCTAACAATGCTTTCATACCAGGTTTCACATCACCTTTAATATAATTGGCAAAAAAACCAGAATTTAAAAACAAGACAACAGAAGAGTAACAATAGAGCCATCATTCTATTTACTTAAAGATAGAATTAAGAGTCAAATTATGTACATTTCTTAAAATATGGAAAGTAGAATAGGAGGGATGCATTTTATCTTATTTTTCCTCAAATAAGTAGAAAACTGAAAGAAAATGTCAAAGTTATATGTAATTTTTTTTTCAGCACCAGGGATCAAACTCACAACCTTGCACCTGCCAGGGCAGGCACTTAAGCCACTGAGCCAAACTCCCAGCCCTGGTTTTTTTGGAGGCAGGGTCGCACTATGTAGCTCAGGCCGGCCTTGCACTTGCGTTGTAGCCTAAGACGGCCTCGAACTCACAATGCTCCTCCTACCTCAGTCTCCCACGTGCTGGGATTAAAGGCGTGTGCCACCACGCCCGGCTAGTTATATGTGATTATCCATTTTAATTCATATGCTTCTTTTGCCCTCAATGTATAGAACTTCAAAGACAAAAAAAAAAAAAATGAAAAGCACTAGAGGCAGAATTGAAATCAAGTCTATTCTTTTATAATTCATTCCATTTTCCTTTCAAAATGTGGGATAATTTTGTTTCCTAAACATGAGGAGAATAAGTATCTTCTTTATTGAGGGATTAGTTAATTCAAATTCAAAACATATAATTTGTGGAATTAAGAAAAAATTGTCAGATACCTTTTACTTCTTGTCCTCTGACCTCTCATTCCATAACACAGTCATTCTTTCTCTTCTTCCCTATGACATGGCTCTTCTCCCTTCCTAGATATTAGTTTGCTAGAGGTGTCCTGTGCCCTTCCTAGGTACTGCATATAGCACCTTTCTGATTAGCAATGTGATTAGCAATCCTAGTTTGTTGGGGAATCTCCACACTGATTTCCACAATGGTTTCTTTCCCAGAGAAGAGATGAACTTAATTTTTACACAGTAAGGCTTTTCTTTTTTAATTTTTTATTATAAAAAGAAGAATTTAAAAACAAGATAATAGGAGAGTAACATTAATTAATACATTGCATATTGTTTGCTTCATAGTACTCAGGGTACAAGATATAAGCATGAGATATTGTCCAAACAGTGTTAACACAAACCTTTCTTTTTAGTGAACTAAGAGAAATTAGCAGTATATCTGTTTTAGTGACATTATGTGTGTGTGTGTGTGTGTGTGTGTGTTTATTTTCCCTTCCTTCTCCCTTTCCCCCATCACAGTTTCTGTTTTCTTTTGAACAGTTTCTTCCCAATTCACAATATGTATTGTACATTTTGGGTCCTATTTACTTGTTCAACTTCTCCCACTAGTGAGACTATATGATGCTCACACATGTGGGTCTCATTTATTTCACTTATGAGTATGGTGTAGAGCTGCATCCATTTACCTATCAAAGTCTCAAGTTTACCTTTATGACTGAGTAGTAGTCCACTGTATAAAAATATCTTTTTTATTCATTCCTCAGTTGGTGAGCATTTGAGTTGTTTCCAAGATCTAGCTATTACAAATTGTGCTGTGATAAACATGGGTGCACATATATCACTGTGGTATGATGTTTTTAATTCTTTTGAAAAGATACCCAGAAGGGGAAGAGCTGGGTTGAATGAGACCTCTAATCCTAGTTTATTGTTGGTTTCTTGAAAATAGTCATTCTTTCTGGAGTGAAGTGGAATCCTAGTGTTGTTTTAATCTGTGTCTCTTGGATGACCAATGATGTTGAACATTTTTTCATATATTTATTTGCCATTTGTATTTATTCATCTGAGAAGAGTATATTCATCTCAGATGGCCATTTTTGGGTTGAATCTTTGAATCTGAGGACTCTGATTATTTTCAATTCTTTATATGTTCTAGATATAAGTCCTCTGTCTGAGGGACAACTGGCTACAATTTTTTCCCATTCCATGAGTTGTCATTTCACTTATTGGCGACTTCTTTTGTTGTGCAACAGCTTTTTAGTAAGGTGAGATTCCATTTGTTGATACTTTTGGCAAAAACAGACCTGAGGATCAGTGGAACAGAATAGAAGATGCATATGCAACTCCAAAAACACTCAGCCACCTTATCTTTGACAAAGGGGCAAAACATGTTCACTGGAAGAAAGGTAGTCTCTAATAAATGGTGCTGGAAAAACTGACTTTCCACATGCTAAGACTAAAGCTAGACCCATGCCTATTGCCATGTGCTAAAGTCTAAATGGATCAAAACACAAACGCTAAATCTACTGGAAGAGAAAATAGGTAGACGTCTTGAAGACATAAGTATAGGCAGAGACTTCATGAACAGCAAGGTTTTATCAAGTGTATATGGAGTTTCTATGTTCTATTTAGTACAGTTTTAGAAATTCTCACATAGAACTTTGTAACCCAAGGACTGCTGAAAGTCAAGTGGCATTCTGAATGTTTACTATTAAATGACAGAAATACCAACAGGTCTGGAAGTTGTCCACTTATGAGTGTTATGTTTGTGTTAGGTAACTGGATTTCATCATTTTTTTCTTAGAAAAATAGAAATAGAGATTAAAAATAGCAGAGTAAAGATGGAAGCAAAACATAGCCTCTTAGGAACTGGGAACCAAGATACCTAAAAAGTAACAGCTTGGTGAAGGAAAAAAGAAGATCTCTGTGAATTGGGAGGGAGCTAACAGGAAAAGCTAGAAACTACAGAGAAGCTGGAGAAATTGAACATAACACAGAGAAACAATGAAGCAGTCTAGAGTGCTGATCCCAGTTCCCAGGGAGGGAAACCTGACCTTGTTAACACAAAGTAAACTTCCCTGGGTCAGCAGCTCCAGGGAGAAACAATGGACCAGGCTGGTAATACTGTGCGCGCGTGCGCGCATGCACGCACGCATACACACACACACACACACACACACACACACACAAGTCCACAGCAAACTTGAAAACAGTGTAGGGTTTTACTCTGAAAGTAACTGAGTAGCCATCTTGGGGAAGGGTTAATTGTTTAAGACTAACCTGAAGAATAACTAAAGAACAACTACACTTCAGGGTTTCTGGGGTCACCCCAGTATGGTAACCAGATGGGAGATAGCCACATGAGATGGCCATGGAAAGGGTGCAGGCTAGACATATACCCCCTAAGAAATTTAAGCTCAAACTGGAAGAACATGGGGATCCTGCCTTCCACAGTGAGAAACTTGGTCACTGTAAGTTTTGGAGGGAGCTGGGTCTGAAAATGCTGAGATTAAGTCCAGCAAAGGTGCTGACACCACCCTCTGCCTGCTGCCTACACCCAGCATAGAACTTGTTTACTTTTTCCATCTGCCAACATGAGCAAGGATACAACTCAACTTGGACAGTGGCCATAGTCTGGGGTATAGGGACAGAGAGGTTTCTGGAGTGTGGTGGGGGATCTCACAAACCCACAGGTCAAAAGCTAGGCAGAGAAAGCAGTGACTTGTGGGGCACAGAGTGACACAGTAACTGAGGGTGGCTGGAATTAATACAATCCTAGGGACGACATCACTGAAATAACAATGCTGAGCAGGAAAGACAGGGCAGGATTCAGCATTCATACCCACAAATGTGAGTGTGGGAACAAATAGGACTTAGTAAGGACTTGCCATCTCTCCCCCATACCTGGTGGATTCCAACACTATAGACCTAAGAAAGAAACTACTCATTTAAAAAGATGAAGAAATATTTTGGGCTTGTTTCTCTCTCTCTCTTTCTCCCTCCCTTTTTCTTTTGCTTTCTCTGCTTTGGGAGGAAAAGAAAGAACAATACTAGAAAAAAGGGGCATTGGTGTAAAAGACAATTTATTAATTTTTGAGAAGCATGGAAAAGATAACGTAAGAGAAACAGAGACTAAACGGAAGAGGAGAAAGAATAGTGATGGAAGTTGGATGTGGTGCTGTACATCTGTAATACCAGCACACTGGGAGGCTGAGGCAGGAGGATTGAAAATTTAAACTTAGTCTGGGCAATATATATATATATATATATATATATATATATTTTTTTTTTTTTTTTTTTTTTTTTTGCGGCACCGGGGATTGAACTCACAACCTCGCGCCTGCCAGGGCAGGCGCTTAAGGCACTGAGCCAAACTCCTAGTCCTGGTTTTTTTGAGGCAGGGTCGCACTATGTAGTTCAGGCCGGCCTTAACGCTCGCGGTGTAGCCCAAGCCGGCCTCGAACTCACAACGCTCCGCCTACCTCAGCCTCCCGAGTGCTGGGATTAATATATATATTTTTTTCTCTGTAAATAGTTTTAAATTTAATTGATCTCGATTTGGTTGACTTTATTATGTTATCTGGGATTGTTAGTTTTACAGAACTGTTTCTTCTTTGTGGCCTAGCTTAGGAAGATTATCTCAAAAATGACTGCCATAGAGCTACTTGAGTTAGTGAATCTTCAATTATCTGAAAGCAGTAGATTAGAACCTCTATCTCTACTAACAAGTATTTATAGAGCACACACTGTAGAGTAAAAAACTAAGCCTTGGTGAGTGTAGAAACCTTGCTTATTTCTTCTTTGTGCCTGCGTTTTGTTAAACAGTGCCTAGGTATTTAGTAGCTACTTATTGATGAATACAGAGATCATAAATAAACATAGGGAATTGCTTCACTATCATTAAATTCATCAGCATGATTTTAAATGGTTGTGTTAATAGCTACAACAGAAAATCCTGAAGGTTTTCTGGTATCAGCAACAAAAATGGCAATAGATGGAATAAAGTAGAGGAACTCATCAAAGAGATTTTCTTTTTATTTTCCACCAATAATAAAAATAATAGGACTCACTTGGAAATTTTTTGTATAAATATATATATATATATATTTAATTTTAAAGAGTATATAACAGAATAAAACTAATCAAAACAAACCAGTGTAAGACATACAGGACTTCAAAACATTATGAAATCAACAGTGGTTACCATAATGCACCTTGACATCTTCAAAGTAGCTGCAGATAACTTTGGACATAGTAAAAATCAAACAGAACAGAATAGAATAGAAACAATAAAAACAAAACAATGAATGTGATAAAGGACTTCAAAACAAGCCAATAGTAAATCTAAAATTGCTACCATAATGTATCTTGCTGTTTTTGAAATAGCTTCTCCTGCCATGGGATTTAACATAATCAAACAAAACAAAAGAGAATAAAACCCAACCCAACAAAACAATGGAAACAACACAGGACCCCAAAGCAAGACCATAGGGAATCAACAATGGTTGCAACCCTCAGAAGGAGACTCCCCCTAGATAACATATTACTTAGCAATATCCTCTGAACCCACGATGAGACCACTGGCCCTAGACCTGCAATGTTAGCGAAACACCAAAGCACCACAGGCATCCAATTGCATTTCACCTCAACAGCTATCATCACAGCCTGTGCCTCCCCAGACAGGCTGTGGCATGGGGGGTGGGGGATGGTACTTCTTGTCTGGCATCCTCCACACTGGAAGGGGCTGGGGTCTGGCTGTTCCCAGTCAGCCGGAGGCCCATGCACGGTGCTGGTTCCGACTGGGCTTGTTTGGTGCTGCAGCCATTGTTCTTTCTAACCCTGGTCTGCCTTGTATATATTTTTAAAGTAATTTTTTTTCGCTTGGAAACATTAAATGTGAGGACCCAGAGTTTAAATTTACCTTTTCTTATTAAGATTCATTTTGTCCATACTTGCATAAAGTACCTTAACTTATTCTTAAATCCTTTCTGAAATATAATCAGAATTGTGGAGTTGTTTGGGATACATTTGGAGAATGCAGGTGCAGAGAACAAATCATAATTACTTAAGAATGAAGTGCAAGATTGAGATTTTTTGTGAGAAAAGGGCAAAAGAAAAGTTTTACCTTTACTTCATTGACCAGTTTTGCAGCATAATGTTCAAACCTTCCATTCATGCTTTTCTACACTAGTATATAATATAAATGCACAAAGTTGTGAATGCATAGGAAAAAATTTATGGTGATAGAAGTGTGGATTTTCTTTTCTTCTTCTTCTTCTTCTTCTTCTTTTTTTTTTTTTTTGGTGCCGGGAATCAAACTCACGACCTCATGCTTGTGAGGTGAGCACTTATGCCGCGGAGCTATATCCCCAGCCCAAAAGTGTGGATTTTCATTGGAGGATAGAATTAAGACCTTTCTTTTTTAATTCTTTCATTTTTCTATAATGAATATGTATTACTCTTATAACCAAGAAAACACATAAATACATAGCATCAAATTATCAATTTTGTACTGTATTGTATCATAAATTTCCACTCACGTGTAATCTTCTTCAGACCCTCCATTATTGAATCCACAGTAACCTTTCCCTTACCTGTAAAACATTTTGGCTCTGATTCAGAGGCAGTCATATAAAAACTCAACAGTTTTTGTTTTGTTTTGTTTTTGAGATATCACTTTTAAAATCCATTCGTTAATGAACATTTAGGTTGATTTTGGATTCTGGCTGCTGGAAATTACAGTGCAATGAACATGGGAGTGTAGATATTTCTTTGACTTGTTGGTTCTATATCCTTTGGATATACCCAGAGGTGGGATTGCTGGGTTATACGGTAGCTATGTTTTTAATCTTTTGAGGATTCTATATACTATTTTCCATAGTGGTTGCAGTAATTTACATTCCCAAGAACATTATACCAAGAGAAACCTGGGGATTTACAGTTCTATATCCAGGTCATAGTAGCACCTGCAAGAGAAAGGACTATCGAGAAAGGTATAAAAAGAATAGCTGTGAAACAAATGGACAGCAGGCTTTTTCCATGATGCCATCAGACAGGAGAAAGAGCAAGAAGGCACCATGAGTGGCACCCTCAGGAATTCTGATAAGGAAATAATTTTTTTAAAAATGTATTCAAATAAATGCATTTAATAATAGAAACTGTGGGGGAAGAAAGCAGGCTTGTTGGGAAAGGACAAGGTTGAGGAGGAACAATTTCAGGCACACTGTAAGACAAGAAGACTTAATTTTTTAGTTCTACAAAATACTACACTCTTTAGTTTTGAAACTAACAATATTATTAACAATATTTATCTCCTTCTCTCCTCCTTCTCTAGAAGTCTGAAGGTAGTCTGTTCCTTCCCAACAACAAAATAGACCAGAATTTGAGGATCAAAAACCAAATGAAAATTCCCCTCGGTTATAAATGGTATAGAATATATAAGGGTAAAGACAGCTATTCAGTTTAAAGCAGTTTCAGTAATGTCAGTTACCCACCCAGGCTTGAGGTGGAGAATGTTGGGATTATGAAAACAAAATTTCAGCAATATAGTAGAAGGAATGAAAAGCAGAGACTGAAGATTCAAAGTAGAAAACCCAAACCACTAATGAATAAGAGAAGTGTACACTTTCCTAATCTACCCAAGAGTCCCTAAGGATAAAACTGATACCCAATTTTCTATGTATAAGGGATGAGGTTATCTGAGCAAATTGGAGGGTTTAAGGACTTCTTTTAGTGAGGGCCAGACAAGGGGACAGCATATATAGTTGCTTGAGGACAAGACATCTGTAGAACTTTCAAGTCAGCTTGTGTGGCTGAACCTGAGCATGTTCAGAATGAAAAGGAGGCTTGAGATGTATATTTTCAACATCGTGAAAACTCTTCTAAGCAAATGGAATGTCACTGAAAAGTTTTAAACCATTAGTGTAGCAAATCATATTTAGGTTTTATTTATTTATTTTGGTTGGGTACCGGAAATTGAACTCAGGGCCTCGCACTTGCCAGGCAGGCACTGTGCCACTAAAGCGATGTCCCTGGCCCTTATATTTAGGTGTTAGAACATCATATTTAGGTTTAGGCATCATAATTGTGTTTTATTTTATTTATTTTTATTTTAAAGAGAAAAAAGAATATGACAATGAAACCTTATTTAGGTTTTCAAGCCTGCGTGGTTGTGGATAGTGAAAGAATTGGAAGGAAGCATGCCTGAAAATAGTGAGATTAACTGAGAGGCTACCAAAATCATCTAAGCAAAAGATGATATTGGGCAGTATTAGGGTATAGAAAATGTGAGAAAAACCTGGTGGACAATGTAGAACTGTGAAAGAGGACGAACTAATAGAACTTGGTGCTTGAATGTGGGAGGTTGAGAGAGGACAAAGCAAAGATGATGCTTAAGATTTTGGTTTATGCAACTGGGCTTATGTTCATTCATTGAAAAACACATGAGGAGGTTTTCAGGGATGGGGAGCTAACCCAGAGATATGAGACTGGTTTCTAGACTAGGGATGTTAAGTCAGTGGTAGAGGCTTGCCTAGCATGTGTGAGGCTCTGGGTTTAATCTCTAAAGCCACAAAGAAAAAAAAAATCAAGAAACAGATTTCCTTGTTCTTATATAAAAAACAATAAAAGAACAAGGCAGCATATTCTGAGTCTCTAATGAGGTATATTAACAAAGAGTTAAGAGTTCAGAGAAGGAAAAATGGACCTTTGACCAAGGGATGGATAGTGATAAAAATCAAGGAATGAAACAGTGAAATAGAATTTTATGCCTGGACTTTTGGATACATGCAAGTGGAGGGGAGGAGAAGCATTCTAGAGGGGAAATCGTGTTAATTAAGGGACAAAAGTAGGAAGGAACAAGGTATTTTGAAGGAACTGTGGGTGGTTCCATTGGTTTGGAGCTTAACATAATGTAAGCAGTGGAGAAGCAGTGGAGAAGAATCCAGAGGAGCACGTGGGGACTGCGTTGGAGTGTTTTTCTCATTACTGGGGATCAAACACAGGGCCTTGCAAGCGCTCTGTAAGTGAGCTACATATTCAGTCCAGCACACCATCTTAAATTTAAGGCCAAAACTGCATAGAAATTATCTGGCAACATCATTAAAATATTACGGTAAAAATGCCATACTTCAATATGCTTTGATTTTTTTTTTATCAGAAGAACAAAAAGTAGTAGAAATTTTAAAAGTAGTTATATAACACAAGGGCCTGTAGCTGAGTCATGTAACTAGAGTCAACAAACATCTCAATAGACAAGCAAAGTCAGCTGACTCCAAATTCCTCTTGTTTCTTCCACTTCTCTCCCTAATACTTATTTTTACTTTAATTTTTTTTTTTTTTTTTGGGTCTTTTTGAGACAGGGTCTTGCTATGCAGTTCAGGCTGGCCTTAAGCTCACTTTGTAGCCCAGGCTGGTCTTGAACTCAAAACAATCTTCCTGCCTCCGCCTCTAGAGTGCTGGAATTACAGGCGTGCACCACGATGCCCAGTTTATTTTTAATTTTTAATCACTTTAATATCTTCCCTTCTTTTTTTGGCATGAATCATACCTTCAGGCACAAACTAGCATATTGGTTGTACTTGTGGTTTAGGAAATAAAAGTCTAGTCATAATCTTAACATATTCTTCCTTTTCTTCATCTTTAATGTATTTTACAGGCAAAGTGTGGTCTGTCTTGCTGGCACCATCTAGGCACCCATTAGACATGAGGCATCTCAGTCCCACAGACCCAAACCAGAATCTGTATTTTGTAGTTGCTCAGGTGATTCATATGCACATTTAAGTTTAGGAAGCACTGCATTAGATGATACAAAAATAAAGATCATTCCTGAGGATCTTCAATACAGGATGACAAAAATATACTTTTAAGAAGAGAACATAATTATAAAAACTTCTTACCATTAAATGTCAAATGAGGCATCAGGTCCTTTATTTCTTCTTCCGTGAGTTCAATCCCCTCACTTGCTAGAAAGTTGACTAAGTTCTCGACATCAATTACCTCTCCTTAGAAAGATGAAAAATGACTTACAGAAATATTCTGGGGCAATTTATGAAACACTATCATAGTGCTTATGTATACCACCACCCATGTACAAGGCATGATCAAAATATGTGGTGAATGTTTAGATAAATAAACACTATTTATTACAATCAACTTAAATATATTGAAGTAAATTAAAATCAAGGTAGAATTTATACTATTCAGAGGGTATTAAAATGCACAAAGCAAAAAGTTAATTGGAGATACAATTTCAGAAAACAATTTATTACTATTTTCAGTCTGTTTATTACTATTTTCAGTCTGTTACTTGCTGAGAAGTAAAATGAAACCATCAGCCTTTTTTTCTTATAATCTTATAACCTATAAATAAAGACTTCCCCAAGGCAAAAAAAACTATTATAGTAAGACATATTACCATTAATCCCCCTCAAAGTGCTCCCCTTTGTTTCAAACACATTTATTCTAATGTTCTTGTTACTTTGTGAAATGGTTCTGGAAGTCCTATTTCATGAAGGGAAAGAGGACCAAGAAATGGGAGGAGGGGGGAAGGATAAAAAAGAATTAAGATTTGTGATATACAGGTACCACAACTCCTCACAATAAATGTAATGATTATGTACTGCAAACATATATTAATAAAGAATAAAAAATGTAAAAAGAGGGGCTGGGGATATAACTCAGTGGCACAGCACCTGCTTGGCAAGCATGAGGTCATGAGTTTGATCCTTGGTACCAAAAAAAAAAAAAGCAAAAAGACATATTATAATGATACATGCATCACCTATGCTTATAGCAGCACAACTCAGAAGGGTAAAATGCTGAAAGTGTCCTATATGTCCATCAACAGATGAACAGATAAAGAAAATGTGGTATTTATACACAGTGGAGTACTACTCTCCCATAAAGGAGGATAGACTTGAGTCATTTGTAGGAAAATGGTTGCACTTTGAGACTGTGTTAGGTGAAATAAATCAGACACACAAACTTAACTATTACATGGCTCCTCTTATATGAGAAACCCAAAATGAAAATAAATTACAGAGCAAAATTAAAGATAGATCATAGAAAGTAGGAAGATACATCTTTTGCAAATAGGAAGGGCATCAAGAGACGGAAGAAGCAGGAAGGGAGAGAGGAAAGAGACAGAAAAAGAATTAAGGTGCATTCTATACATATACCAGCTCTCCACAATGAATGTAATCATTGTGTACTGCAAACACATATCATAAAAGTAGAAATAAAATACAGCAAATTTTAGAGAATATTATGAATCTTGATTTGTAAAAACATATTTGTTATTTTTTACTCAAGACCAGCAGCATCCACAAAGATAGAACATGTTACATGAAAAAATTTAAACTTTTATGAATGGGAAATATTTTTCTCTACCATTAATTTCAAAGTACTAAAACATTATTTATAAGATTTTCCCATCACGTCTTGCAACTCACCCTTGATATAACTGACTGCGTCTATTAGATCATTCAGAGCAACAGTTCTATCACCTGTAAGACAAGGGAAACATGCTTCAGACACAGATAAGCTAATGTTACTGAGACAAACACAATTTACATTGCATTAAGTTCTGCAAAATAGAAGATTGGAGGAATCCAGAGATTTTTTTTTCTAATTTCTCTTATAATTTATGAACTTAGAAATGCTATCTTAGAAACAAAGAAAGTTTTCAATCTATAATGAATCATTATTATATCTTTCTTTTTCCTTTGTTTAGAGGCCACCAGAGTAACAGATATTAGGAAGTGATTGGTTTCAGTTAAATGTAGGAAGACAGAAGAAATGAACCTGACCTTACATATTTTATTTCCTCAGCATTACCTAAACAAGAGAAAGTATCTGATCCAATGAAACTGGATGCAATCTCCTGGAAGAGAGTGTAGATAAAAAAGTGGCCATGGGTCTAGCCTTTAAGAACTTCATTACTGAGAGATCTTGTAGGTGAGGAAAATTCAGAAAAGGAAATGGAGAAGAAGCTGTCAGTGAGGGCAGAAGAAAACCAGGTGAGTATGGGACTTCAAAAATATGAAGAAAATACACATTAATAAGAAACATGGAAAAAAAGTTTCGGTGAAGATGGAATGAGCACTTGTATCAAATGCTTCCAAGATATCAACTGAAACAAGAGTAGAGAACTGAGTGTGAATCTTGACAGGAGGTAGGTCACTGACGATCTTTCTGGGAGCTGCTAATTCATTGCTTGGGTAGGACTGGAAATCTGGAATGAATTTGAGGCGAGGAAATGAACACAATGAGTAATGACAACTTTTTGAGACAACTGTGTTGTGAAGAGGAACTAAGAGCTGGAGTGGTAGCTGGCAGGGAATAAGTATGATAGAAAAGCATGTCTACAGTGGAAATAAAGAGACAGTACGGAGGGAGAAATTAATAATTCAGGCTCGAAAGAGAGAATACTGTATTGGAGGAGTTAAATCTGAGAATACAAGAGAAAATGGAAGCCAGGATACAAGTGAAAAACTGGTCCAGTGATTCCCTTCCCTTTCTAGCAAAATGTAAGGTAGTGCATATGGGCATGGATAGAGATAGGTAGGATCATAGGAACAGAGGCAGGAAAATGAGGACATTCTTATCTAACTCCATCTATTTTCTGTGTGAAATCTGAGGTGACGTCATCAGCTCAGAGTTGAGGTGAGGAGGTATTCGAAATTGAACAGAGAAGTTATAAAATTGTCTCTGCGAGTAAGAAAGTTAATTTACTTTGGAAATATAAAAGAGATTTCCCTTGTCAGTGTCAAGGACTGACTTCAAGGGGTGGCCATTATGTGAAGTGACCTTAATTAGCATGATTTTGTGTTTTTCTTCAGCAGTCTTAAGCTGTACAAGGTGAAACATGTAGTAAGACTGTATTTAAGCAAATTTGATAGGAGTTCTGAGAGTGTGTAAGGTATTACGATGTTAAGGTTATAATTTAATTTAAGGAAGGAAGGCAGTGAGAGCCTAGTGGTGAGGGGATATTGAATAATGAAAGAATGGTAGGGTGAGAGGCATGAAGGTCTTCATGTGACTGAAGAGAAGATAGTTGGAGTTCTATATTGTTCTGCTCTGGCATACTTTACAGTAGCACCAGTGCATCGTATTCATTTGGTAAATGGAATAATGTGACAGCAATGTAGAAGGCCTGTTGGCTTATAACCACTTTTCCAAATTCAAAGAATTAGAATTGTCAGCTTGATTAAGAAAAATAATAATCATGGGTTGGCTATAGCAGAGACACTTACTGTTTTATTTAAAAACCAAACCAAACCAAACCAAACCAAACCAAACCAAACCAAACCTAAACAAAATGAACCAAACCAAACTATAAAACAAGACAAGTGCCAGAGATACAGTACTGGAACCAGGTCCACCAGTTCAGAAGTCTTCCATCTGCATTATCTCAGAGTGGCAAGCAGTTTTTCAGCTCTTTTTATACGATGTGTGTACACACACATTTTTAGTAGCTTCCAGTCACTCTGAACCATTTGCCTGTCCTGTCCAACTCTCCTTAGGTAGTATCAGTTACTGCAGTTATATAGTATCAATTACAGCTTTTGGTTCCAAAGTGGCATAGATTTTGAGTGTATTTCCAAAATTAAGTTCAGTTATGTTATTGGGCAGTTTTATGAAATGAGAGGCTTTTTCCCCCCAGGAATTGCTACATGGTGGTATATTGGAAATATGTGCATAGTAAGTAAACTGGGAGACTACATGTGACAGAGATTTTGGAGATGATAAAGAAGCAGATGAGGATTAAGTCATTACCATGTGAATGGTAGTGAAGGTGAAAGGGAGGTAAAGATGACTAAGGTTAGGGCCGGGAGTTTGGCTCAGTGGCTTAAGTGCCTGTCTAGCAGGCACAAGGTTGTGAGTTTGCTCCCCGGTGCGGGGTGGGGGGGGGGGAGATGACTAAGGTTAAACAGGTCAAGGGGCAGGAAGTCATGGTATTGTGCGGATGGCCTAAGTCAAGGATTCTTAACCTGGGATTCATGAACCCTATATTGAGAGAATTCAGGGATTCTTTGAGCTTGAATAGGAGAATAAACAATTTTGTTTTCACTAACCATTAATCTAAATTTATCATCATTTTCCTCAATCATTAATTTAGGCAACAAACCATGGTAGTAAAGGCAGAATTCATAACTGTTGTTACTAATATAAATCACTGACATTTCCACATCACAGAGATGCTGTTGTAAATATATTGCAACATTGCCTATGCTTATTACCATTTGAAAGTATGATTTGCTACTAGAACTTGTTAAATACTTTATTTTTATTTTTTTATTTATGAGAAAAAAGACACAGAAAAGAAAAACAAAAAGCAAAAGAGACAAACAATAA
>RJWM01041190.1:0-15041 GCA_004363535.1 Dasyprocta punctata
TGTTTGTATTAGTTTCCTACTGCTCTTATAACAAAGTGGCATAGTATGACCTAGTTACTTTTTAGGTCAGAAATCTGAATTGAGTCTCACTGTGTGAAAATCAAGGGATCTGCAGCACTGTGTTTCTTCTGGAAGTTCCAGAGATACTGCATTATTTTACTTTTCCTAGCATTTGAGGCATCCAGTGTGACCACACATCTAGTTGTTCCACCATGATTTGTTGAAAAGAGTATTTTTTTATTTGTTGAATAATTTTTGTGCCTTTATCAAAAGAGTTTTACCGTATTTGAATGGTCTCATTGTGGTGTTAATTTACATTTTTCTGACAACCAATAGTGTTAAACAGTTTTTACATACTCTTCAGGTAGTTTCTTTTATGAAGTATCTGTTCAAGTCTTTCCTTATTTTCTTTCCTTACAGTGGTTCATCTTCTTTTTATTGATATATAGGCATATTTAATTTATTCTGTATAAAAGTCTTATGATGGTACGTACACTGATTTTTTTTTTCTGCAAATACGGCCTGTCTTTCACTTTCTTGGTGATATCTTTCAATCGAAGAAGTTTACATTTCAATGATTTGTTCTATTTTTTTTTTTGAGCAGCAATATCCATAGAAATAGAATATGAGATGCAAACATGAGCCACATAGGCAATTTTAAATATGTTAGTGATTGATTTAAATAAAACTGAAAAGATACTTTTTAAAATAATTTATTGTTTGACTTAATGGAGAAAATATAACTACAAAATCTAGCCAACATTGACATTACTGATGAGCTAGTTTACACGTTTTCAGTACCATGTCTTTGAAATCAAAGCATTTTTTAGACTAATAGCACATCTCAAATTGGAAGTAGCCACATTGCAAGTGTTCATGACCTACATGGAGTTAGCAGGTTTAGTAAGAGATATCATAGTTCTAAAGTCTTGTTCTATTTATCTTTAATTAAAGTTTATGATCCATATAAAAATATATTTTGTGTGTGCTACAAAGGAGACTTAAAGCTTGCTTCAAATTGTTAGATCGTTGCTTCAAATATTCTTATTGAAAGATTTCCTCATTGAATTTCCTCATTGAATTAAATTAGCTTTTTTCTTAATAATCAAGTAATCATACAACCTATATTCTTGAGTCTGTTCTATTAATTTATGCATACTTGTACCAATGTCAGATCATACTTAAATATTACAGTTTATAGTAAAACCACAGAATCTGATTACCTAAATCTTCCAACTTTATTATTCAAACTTACTTTAGTTGACCTATGCCTTTTTTGTATTTATATATACTACAAAATCAGCTTCCAATTTTTACCTAAAACCTTCTCAGATTATGATTCTTTGGGAACATTTTTCTTTGAGTTCTGATAATGACCAATTTATTATTTTTAATAATTTGAAATCCCAACTTACTTTCTTGAATCAAAACTTAAGTATGGATCTACTTTTGAAAGAAGTGGGTAAGTTTCACACCCTCCAATACTTTAAAAATGTGTACTTACAGGAATCAAAGACTTTGTGTACCACTGATTATAATCAGCTATGTTCTTTTGACCTACAGTGTCAGAGGCCAACACATGGTGATCAGTGCCAATAAAGTAAGATCAAGGATGATAAAACCAAAGGAAAGTTGATGTATGCAAGAGAGCATAGGACTTTCAAAGTACTCTTTTAGGAGACTTATGTTTTTTCTTCATAATTTTCAGAAAAGCAATAATGTTCTGTAATCAGTTGAAATGAACATATACTCGCAAATACATACATAATAATTTTAATTTGTTTTTCTTACCATAGCCTTTAAATTTTGTGGGGAAATATCTTTAAGTATAAGACAATAAATTATACAAAATAATAATAAATTAGTCCAGAAAATAATTCTAAAAACTGAGACTGTAGTTTAATAAGATACTGCACAGAAAACTATTCTTCATTTTGTGGAATAAATATTTTAGTTCACTAACATTCAATCATATTTACAAAACAATGATAATTCAAGATCGTAATATTTATCTTGAGAGACTAAAGGATACTTTCATTCATACAACATTATAAAATGCCTCCTAGGGCCAGATCCTTTGCTTGGATGATATTCTGAGAAATTAAACATCAGGGAAAGATTTTTACTGATTCATATTAAATATATTTGATTTAATTTCTTTGAAAATTGATAACCCTCTCATGCTATTTACATCAATTCTCTGTTACCCATTTTCCTTTAAATGTGCTGGTCACATTAACAACCCAAACAATCTTTGTTTCTTGGGAGAGGGAAAGGAATTGTTAAAAATTTGTATAGACTTTGACTCTACTTTTGAAAGGTAAGAATTGAGAATGACAAAAAGCTAATCATCTCCCTTGTCTACCTTCTGGTTCTACCTTAGTTCCAACCATGAAACCAAGTCCTGTACACAGTCTTAGAAGAGAATATGCTTCTCAAACTTTTCTATGTCTCAGACTATCCAGGAAAATTTTCTCAAAATTCATTTCTTATTTCAACCCAGAAATTCTGATTCATAAATCTTGTATGAACTTGAGAGTCTGCATCTTTAATGCATGCTGTTTATAATTCTTATTAATTTGGTGACAGTCAATAATCAAATTATGAGCATTTATTAGGCAGTATGATCTGAAAAACTTTGGATCCAGAAAGAGACAAAAGTGTAATAAGGTCAAATGGGATCTCTAATCCTAGCTTCTCAAGGAATCACCACACTGATTTCCACAGTGCTTGCACCAGTGTCATCTAGGGGTGGATCTCCTGAGGGTTGCAGCCCTTGCTGATTCCCTATGATCTTGTTTTGAGGTCCTATATCATTTCCATTGTTTTGTTGGGTTGGGTTTTATTCTCTTTTGTTTTGTTTGATGATGTTAAATCCCATGGCAGGAGAAGCTATTTCAAGGATAGCAAGATATATTATGGTAGCAATTTTGGATTTTCTATTGGCTTGTTTTGAAATCCTTTGCTGCATTCATTGTTTTGTTTTATTGTTTCCATTTTATTCTGTTCTGTTCAATTTTCACTATGTTCAAAGTTATCTGCAGCTATTTTGAAGACATCAAAAGGCATTATGGTAACTACCGTTGATTTCATAATGTTTTGAAGTCCTGTATCTCTTACACTTATTTGTTTTGATTGGTTTTATTCTGTCATATACTCTTTAAAATAAAAATTAAAAGAAAAAGTGTAATAAGGTCCCTTGTGTTGCGGAACTTATTTTTAGAAGAGACAGGGCAGAGAATACATTGGCTGCGTAGGGCAGGGGTCAGTGAAACCTTATGCTGCAACAGAGCTTGTGTGTTTGGGTTTCTCCTACATACAAAGCTCCTAGAAAATAGCAGGCAGGGATGCTGGAGTCAAGGAATACTGAGGGCTGAATTCTCACCAAGCGACTGGTAGGTCAGGAGTGCTAAAAGAGAATTTTCTGCAGAAAATAGGATTGGAACATGCCATAGAGGAATGGCGGCTTTGAATGAGCATCACAGAAATAATGGACCATCAAGTTGAATCTTACAACACAATTCTGCCTCTTGGTCCTTCTCTTTTCCAATTTCCTTTCCCAGCTGTGGAACACTCAGGAGTGACTTGCTATGCCTCACTGCTTCTCAAGTACTTTAAGAAATTCTGCTGTGAATTGCAAATTAGTGGGTTTTTTTATTTGTTAGTTTTCTTTTGTTTAGGTGTACCAACTGACTTCTCTTGCAATTTTTCTATTTTTTACCCTTTTTGTTAGCTGTTATAAAGGAGGAATCATGTGAAATATTGCTCCTTTGTGTCATCAGAGCCCCCATTTTGAAAAAAGAATTCCTTTGACTTCAAGAACATAAAGGGTCAGTGTTCTTGCAAACAAACACAGGCTTGGCCTTAGGAATACAGAGCAATAGAATTCTTTATGCTCAGTGTGACACTTCTATTCAGACATATAATATTAAAATAACATTTGTGCCTTGAAAAATTTCTGTTAATTGTGAATTCCAACAATTCACTATGAAAATGCATGACAGAGCCAAGCAAAGGAAAATAGCCACACAAATTGTAAAAACTGCATTGACTAAACCAGTTATATCATTTTGACTCAGTCTGTGAAATTGCTTTCAGGTGAATACATTTGTCGTGATGATTTTTATTAAATCTAATAAGTAACAGGCATCTGCAAAGTACTATTTATGTTCTATTTGCTTCAGGAAAATCATAGCTCTACAACCTCCATGTTGGTGTGAGATTACTTTTCAGCATGGCTTGAAACACTACCCCAAACATTTGGGGTTTATGAGATAAGAGTATGACTCCAGCAAAATTACTAGCATATTTGAAGACCAGAAGTAATGAACTCATTCACATTTTATCAAGGATTTTGACCCTCCTGATCATTCAGTAGCCCCAATATTTGTATTATCTTCCTCTTTCCTATGTAAAAAATAGAGATGAGAACACTTTTATGGATTTCCAGCTACAAAATAAAATGTAGTACTTCAAGATGTTAGGAAGGAGTTAAGTTTAATGAGCTGGGTTGGTTTCCAGCTTCTCATACCTTGCTTGTTCAAATCTGAGAAACACGAGCGAGTTTTCATTTTAAAATCTTTTCAAAATGCATGACAGAGATGAGGTTATAGCTGTAGGAACAGGTAATTCGGCAGGAAAAAGACTGACAGTTTCATTCTACCTTGTTTGGGCTGTTTGCCCCCTGAGAGGTGACAGGCATGATCCACAAAGATGCACTGGTTTCCTGATCACTCCAGTGTTCATTTAAAATACACATAGAACAGAGCAGAGCAAACTTATAGAAGAAATGAATTCCCGTAGGCATTCCTAAAAGTTTTATGCCTGACAATTATCTCGTATTGGTCATTCATCTCTTCTATGGTCTCGCTTTTTTCTGATGTCAAGTGGATAATGCTGTACATGTCGAACTACAAAGTCCTGAAAGAGAATTCCTCAGACATACTCCCCATACTCAGAGTCCTAGTGAACTGGACAGTTCTTAATAGCACCTCAGTTATCCAATGATAAGTGGATGCAACATTCAATTTTTATGTTGCACAGGTGAAATCCAGGAAACGGACCTAAGCATTTAAGTTACCTTTTACTTTAGTGCAGAGAGTATTTGATTATCTGAGATAGTTTAACTCAAGGAATGTTTTAAATGTTCTGTTGCTTTGGACACCGGATCTTACTCTGAGTTCAAAATACAAATCTAACTCCAGGGTGACTTGCACAGGTCACAAAAATGAGATATAATTTGTTCATAGATAGAAGCTCAAGATAGAAGCCCAAAACATAAAAGATATTTAACCATATGCTGGTATAAGTGAAGCACTTCATATTTCAAAATAAAACTATGTATATCAAAATTTTGTTGATAAGACCCACTCAATCTTTTCTGGGGCTATTTCTATACAATAACAATACACTTTTTAGAATGTCATTTATATTAGCATTAAAATATCAGATGTTTGCAGTAAATTTAATAAAAGCTCATTGAATCCATATTGCTAATACTAGCTGTGTGTCTATATTAGAAATGGAAGGCATTTCAAATTATCAATATGTCCTGCTACTATACTAGTCACATCCCACAAATTTTGAAATGTGTTCTTATTATCATTAAATTCAAATTATTTAAAACATTTTCTTGTAATTGTTTCTTTGGTCCATAGATTATTTAGAGATGTGTCATTTAATGTTTAAATTTAAAAATATCTCACTATTTTACCTCCACAATTTAAATTGTTTGTCAGAGGCCATGTGATGCAATATTTTAGTCTTTTACACTCATGAAGACTTGTTTTATGGCTTAGCATATGATTTGTCTCGATAAACTTCCCATGTCTAGTTGAAATTCTATGTGTATATATAATATATATTCTATAGTACAACATATAATATAATAATATATAACCATAGTGTATTGATATACATAATATAATATATATTCAGTCTCCATTTGGTTATAATGCACAATCAATGTCAACTAGATCAAATTGATTGATGGTATTCAAATTTCTCTAATTATTATTATTATTATTATTATTATTATTATTTTGGTACTGGGGATCAAACTCACAACCTTGCGCCTGCCAGGCAGGTAATCTTATTGATTTTTTAATCTGCTTTTCTATTAATTACTGAGATGTCTTGAAATATAGAACTATGATTATGGATTTGTCCCTTGTTCCTTTACTTCTTTTACATTTGTTGAATATATTTTATAGCTCTGTTTTTAGGTACACACACATTTAGGAAAATTATGGTTCAGTGAATTAACCTTTTCATTTTATTAAATGCCCACTTTATTTCTGGTAATTCTTTGTGTCCTGATATCTAATTAGGCTGCTACTAATAGAGTCAGTTTAGGCCTATTATGCTTAATATTTGCAGGGAATTTTTGTTTTGTTTTTATATGCTTGATCAATTTTGTTAAACTGTCTTTCTAGAAAGCACATATTTAGTTCTCACTTTTCCATTTTATCTGAAAGACTGTATTCGTAATATGAGTGGCTTTGAGTGTACTGCACAGGTCTTTGTTCTTGCTGTCTTTTCCATTTAGCTTTTGTTTGCTTGTTTTTCTTTTACTGCTTTCCTTCTTTTCATTTATTCTGGAATTTATTCCTTTCAGCCTGAAGAAGTCCCTTGGGCATTGCTGGTAGTGAACAATCTGCTGGAAAACTGGTTATTTCAGATTTTGTCTTCTAAAAATGCATATAACGGATCTAATTTTGTTGAAGTAGTCTAATGGATAGTGAATTCAAGGTTCTTTTTCCAAGAATATGTTAAAGTTGTTGCACTGATTCCTGGTTTTCACATCTGCTCTCTCTCTCTGTCTATGAATCACTCAACCATCTTTTTAGTCTGGCTACTTTTAATATTTACTCTGTATTATTGATTTTCAACAGTTTGGCTATGATGTATTTGCATCTTGTTTTATTTGTGCTTATCCTGCTCTGTTTTCTGGACTTAGGTCTATATATTTTCCACTAAAATTTAGAAAATTGATGGGCATTATTTTTCAAATATTTTTTCTGCCCTATTTATTCCTCTCTTAGGATTTACTTGGAGTAAATAAGATTATATGAAACCCTATTCACTGTTCCCAAGTTTTTAAAAAATTCTTCAAATTACAAAATTTCACTTCATTTCCCTTAAAGTTGATTGTTTGCTCATTTATCATTTCCAACCTGCTTATAATTTAACTAGCTACTCTTACAATTTCAAAATGTATCTGTAACTCCAGAATGTCTTTTTGAATCTCTCCTGGTAAGGCTTCCCATCTGCTCACCTATTGCATCCATTTCTTCTTTTATGTCCTGGAAAGTTTATAAAATAAATGTTTGAAAGTCTTTGTCTGACAATTGTAACACTATATTTACTTAAGGGTCTGTTTTCATTCATTGCATTCTTTTTCCTTCCTTATAAGCCACAATTACTTTCTTCTTTCCATGTCTCTTTTGTTGCAAACATAGGCTGAACATGGGGATGTTTCATTACATGGTGCTAATTTTACATTTTCTTTCATTTAAAAGATATTTGTTTTTATTCTGGCAAAGACTCAGATTACTGGAAAGCTTAATTTTGTCTTAGTTTATTTTATTCATTTATTTTTATGTATTTATTTTGTTAAGAAAGATCTGTTTGGTGACCTCCTCCATTCCTAAGGCAAGACTTCTTAATTCATGAAATGTTTCTATCTTTTTAGATATAGCCCTGCTGGGTTTTAAACTGAACATATTAGTTCTCAGTGAAATCTCTGTTTTGGCTGTTCTGGAATTCTCAAGACACCATTATCTCTTGAATCGTCATTCATTCATCATAGAGTAATGAAACAGCTATATCTCTCAGGACTCAAAGCCCAGCCAAGGGCTGAATATGAATCAAGATTCTTCAGAGAAACAGAATGAACAGAGCCTCTATCTTCATCTGTCCAGATTTACTTTTGAGGAACTGGCTCATGTGATGAAAGGGCTGACAAATCCAACTATGTAGGGCAGGCCTACAGGCTGAAATCTCAGACAAAATATTTATGTGATAGTCACCAGGCAGAATTCCTTCTTCTCCTAAGAACCCCAGTTTTTAAGTCCTCCAACTGTTAGAATGAGGCCTATCTACACTATGATTATCAAGTATACTCTGCTTTATCTAAGTCACTACTGTGATGCCAGTGTCCCTTTATATTTCTGGCAAATAGTAAAGACTTCATAATTATTAAAAATTATTTATTAACACATTAATAAGTCAACATCTATTGGAGTCTTTAAAACTTATGCAACTCCCAAGGCCTCAGGACTCTCGCTTTCCTCTTAATACATGTTCTGGTTTGATTATATAAAACTTATCTGAACATTAATGTAAAGAGTACTGTGGTATTACTCAAGAGACTGAACAACTGGTGAGGAATTTAAAGAAATTTAATAATCAAATATTATTTTTTAAACCATGTGTCAACTAATCATCTCCATATTTACTGAATTTCCTCATTTGCATGCATGCTAAAATATGAACTCATGCAACCTGTTCAAATTTTTTCTATTTCTGAAAAAGGATAACTGTCTGCTGCTATAAATAAGCATTATGTTCTTAAGACACTTGGATCTTCTAAAGAGTCAAGAACATAGTGTTTGCTTGATGTACTATTATATAAAGTTGAGTATAGCATGTAACTCAGTTGGAGTTCCTGGCTCTCCCAATGCACTGTGAATTTCTTGAAGACATGGCATTTGTCCTCATTGTTTTTTGCAGTGTACCTGTTGTCATCGATTATTTTTCTAACCCATATTTTCCATAACTCTTTGCAGGAAGATTCGTATGGTTGGATGATACTCAACCTTTCAGTAATTTGGATTTTATTTATTGTATGTTGGTACAATTTGAATACAGTAGAGATTTCTGTTTTCAAACTAATTGAGTTTCCATTGAACTGAAAATGTCAGATACGGTGGGAAGTCTTAAAAAGATTTGTATACTTTTTATTAACTTACTTAACAGAGAATCACTAAGATACAAGTTATGCTTTGTTCTAATAGAGGAATCAGAGAATTATTAACATAGACAACTAAGAACTAGTTACATTACTCTGGAGTTTTGGTTCTAGTTATTATGGAAACACTAGTATAGAATTTTTTCTACACTCTAAACAATCATGTAAGTGGGCACAATATAGGAGGTAACAATTTTCAATTATTGGAAGATACATAGGAGAGGTCTATGGTTACTGAGTAAAGAGAAAACAAATGAGCCAAACCCCACATTAGCCCCTGTAGTCTCCTAGTAGACTTCCAACCATGGTGCTAGGAGTTGATAATCAAACAGCTCAGAGATCTCACTGAGTTGAGGAGGCAGGAACTGGTGAATGCAGCTGTTGGAGTGGCAGGAAAGTGATGGGCAGTCTTCCGGAGAGAGGAAAGCTGTGTAGGGGGAAGCCCAAAAGTTTTCCAGCAGATACCGGACAGAAGGAAGCAGGGTGCAGAAATACTCTAGCGTCTGTTTGTTAACAAACAGGCAGGCATCCAACAAGTCTATTATGGTCAAATTTTCTGTGTCAGCTTGGTTAAATTCTGCTGCCTAGTTGTTGGTTCAAGCATTAGTCTCGAGTTTGGGGTGTGGGTTAGCAGTAGATTGCTTGCCTACCACGTATAAGACCTCAGGCTCAATCCTTAACACCACCAACAAAAAACAAAAAACAAAAAACAAAAAACAAAACACCTGATCGTAAGGTGTGAAGGAGCAAAGACATCCAGGACCTATACATTCCATCGCATTGCACTTTGGTCATACATATATATGACAGTTTAGACTTGTTGAGTGTTGCCTTGGTATTAAAAAGAGATACAATAACAGTTGAAGTCCAGCTATCACCTGGATGGAGAGCTGAAAGAACCACTCCATTAGTTCATAAGCCAGAAAGGAAGAGGTTGAATGGGCAACATAAGGAGAAAGTACAGCTATTTCAGAATCATAATATGGTGTCAAAGCTTTGCTTTAACATGAATAGAAAAACCAATTATGGGCAGAAGCCTATATGGAAAAGTGTTGGTCCTCCTGTGGGGAGGAATTTCAGTTGGTAGGCAAGCATAATACCTAGAACAACAATATCTAATCCATCATAATCAATGGATGTTGGTCCAGGACCATCATTTTTATGAAGTACTTGTAAACCAGAGCAGATTAATTTTCCAAAGTGTATCTAAAAATAGACAAGAAATCTTGGAACTAATAGTAGTCAGAGTGGTAAGTCTTTATTATTAAAGGCATCTCTCTTCATTTACCCAACCCAAGACAAGGTTAAATTTTCAGAAATCATTGAAAGGATTGCATCAGCAAATAAAACTATGAAATTAGTGCTAAAATACAAGAATAGAAAAAGAATGTTGGTACAAGAATTGAGACTCAAAGACTCAATATGGTATCTGAGTCATAAGTATAACCCAAAAGCCAGCCTGCAGAACCAGTCTTTGAGGACAAAGATAGATCTTTGGTTCCAGGCTGAAACTCTATGAATACTTGTAGTGTAGGTGAGAATTTGTACTAGAGAAAAGGGGAGGGGGGCTCAAGCTAGTAGATGGTGAAATTCAGGGACAGGGAACTAGGATGTTCCTGTCAAAGAATTCTCTTCATCAATTTGGAACTGACTTTAAAAACAGGTATCAGAATAGCTAACCTACATATAAATCACTTTTACCAGAGATCTTTGATCTTTGGAGCACACTCAATAGTATATGCTCCCAACACTATCATCTGCTTGAGTTTTTACCAATGACTTTCATATTTGTAATGAGATATCTATATACATTGCTGGTATATAACATGAAAATTTAAATTTCTTTGTCCCTTTTATCTCTACTATCTTAAGGTCCACAGAAAAAACAATCAATGTTTATGTAAATGACAGCTGATTGTATACTTCACACCAGTGACGTGGGTTCCTCTATTTCATCCACTGTAATTTGTGTGGTTAAAATATATTTTATTAAACCTATTTCTATTTAACCTATTGTATTACTTTCTCCTTTCTACTTGCCTAAAATGCAGTATACTTTCATTAGACTATTTCTTTGTATTTCAGAAGAATATTAACCAATGTCATATCATATTTTCTCAAGCTCTTTGGAAGTAGACATTTGGTCCTATTTTGACGTTCTTAGGTCTGAATATCATAAATGACACACAGTTCTTCTGTAGTATAATTTGTTATACAAATTATGGAACAAGTAAATACTCATCTGTTTTATTTTTCTTAAGAATTGAAGTGTGTTACTGAATAAAAGATAGACAACAAATCTATGCTTTTCTTGAACATTTTGTTACCATTGAATATCTTCATTTTCTTGTACCTCTTCCTATCTTCAAGGACTCCAGAGGAAATTTTATTTTTGGGGAACAGTCACTGACAACATTAACATTATTCCTCCTCAAAGGAAGAAGCTTCTTTAAACCTGCATGAATTATACTCTGTACCTTTGATGTGAAAATTGTATCCTCTATTTTTGGGAAAGCTTGCTATGTTATATAAGAATATGAAGTAAGAAATGAAGCGAGGCTACCAGTCTCAACTTTTGCAATCTGCAGATTTCAGCTTCAAAGTAAAAGCGACAGATTAAATTCTTAAGTCTTGAGTTTTACTTGGAAGAAAAACAGCATTCAGAACTTATTCACATCTGATGGCTTAGTTTTATAAGTGGCAAAAGAGTAAGCTTATGCATAGAACTCAGTCTGGGTCTGGCATCTGTGCTCATACAGTACACCCCACTTGAGAGTGATGAGCTTTCTACCTGCGTCACTCAAAAATGTGTCACTCCCGTTAGCATTTGAGTAAGAAAGCTCAGCCAGGACTCCGCAATCCTTTGTTGCTTGTGACAACTCACCCTCTGGTAATTGTTGTCTTTGTAATGCTACCCTTTCTTCTATATTGGATTATAACTCTTAATGGTCTACCTTTTCCTTGATATTGGGGTTACCCCCACATATGTTCCTTTCCTTAGCACCAGATAGCTATGCTATTCTTCATTTCTCATAATACATTATTGCATTCTGTTGCGTAAGTGCGAGTGATCTCACATAAGGTAATATTTATGAGACATCACGCTGGCATTTGTCTCAGAAATTATACCATTTCGCGACCTGAAAATTTAAGATTTAGGAAACCAATCCTTCCAAGTGACATCTTATGTGAGACACATGTAATTTTATCATGTTGTTAAATCTTTATGCAGATGATTAATCTGTGAATTTTTCTAAAGAACATATTATAGCTAGCCACTAACAACCAAGTTTACAAGTTTAAATAGAATCAATACACTATGCGTATCTCTGTCTCTGACTCTCTCTCACACACACACACGTGCACGCACACACACAGATACACATAGATGATAGATAGCCAGACAGACATACACATAAATATTTATTTTTAATTATGAACATTCTTTTCTTTGGTAACCATCTTGGTAACCGACAAGCTACACTATGTCTGCCTTAAGATAAACTAATTCGTGTTAAGCCTTGCCTGAAAAGCTTATTTACTTCTTTTCATCACTCTAAAAATCCAAAAAGAAGAAAACAGTTTAAGAAGCGGAAAGGAGCTTTTCTCTGAGAAAATAAGAAGTTTTTTGTGGTTTCTCATTTCTCATGCCTGTAATTCATCCTTCAAAAAATTCACTGGAGTAGGTAGATGATTCACATACTAGTTTCCAAATTTAGAAATTCTGTCACGAGTTGAGAAACACAATGGCAGGCTAAGAAAAGCTGCTATAGCAGTTAATTGTAAAGTTTGATTGAAAAACTAGGGGCCGGGAGTTTGGCTCAGTGCCTTAAGCGCCTGCCCTGGCAGGCGCGAGGTTGTGAGTTCAATCCCCGGTGCCGCAAAAAAAAAGAAAAAAAAGAAAAAGAAAGAAAAACTAATGTTTCTTTATTCAGAAACTGTAAAAAGCATTGACTCTTGAGTGCACATTAAATGACTATCTGCATCAGAGTCAGATTCTAATAATCTTCTAATAATCAGATTTCTGTAGCTAATCCCAAAATACTTTGATTCAGAACACTATCTATAATGCCTTGAGCTCTACATTCTGCAAGCATTCTAAATGGGTTTAATACAGAACTAGATTTGGAAAGCAGCAGGCAAAACTTCCTTTTTTTTTTTGTTCATAAAACTTTGCAAAAGAAAACACTATATTCTAAGTGCCAACTATAGATCAGGAATCTTTAGTTTTCAACAGGCTACAAATGAAGAGATTTTTCCAAGGAGGTCTCAGTGAAACACTTAGGATATTGCTTATGGAGTTGACTGAACTGTTAATAATCTCCACTGCCTCAAGGAAACACACAAGTCTAAGTAAAATTATGCTCTTGTGCAAAGAAAACTCACAGAATTATCTCCTTGTTCATTGACCCGGTCAATCCAACTTGCTGTGATTCATAACCCTCAGTTCTTCATGTTTTGAAATTCTAAAACTGTCAACCTCACATATTCTATTATTTGACTTTGAGTAATCCATTTTAGAGGGATATCAACAACTGGAATCTATTAGAGAGACAGGGAAGACTTTACTCATCATAGGACTGCTCAACATGCATCTGAAAAATATTATATATTCACTATGTCTATAACAAAGTCTGTCCATTGGATTTTTTCCATCCTCATAACTTAATTTCTGATCTGTTAAATACATCATTTCTGAAAATTACATTCAAAATTTCCATTTATTATGGAGCGTTGTTCATTTTTGTTGCAATAATCTCAAATGTATCTTACATATTTCTATGATAAGTTGTTAGATCTACCTAGATTCAAGAATTTTATACTTTCTTAGTGTTTTACTAATGTTTTAGTAATAAGCTTCTGTATCTTGATATTAGTATATCTTAATAGTTGTCTGGCATGTTTTTTGTTTCTCTATTTTTGGCCTTTATTGCTATAGGTGTGTAGTTTATAAGTTACATATGACGCTTAAGTGTTACACCAAAGTCCTATACACTGAATGACTTATCCACAACAGAAATTTCTTCCTCGACATTCTTATATGCTTGAAGTAATGAGGATCAAGTTGCCAGCAACCTCACGTCTGGTGAGGGGCTACTTTCTGCCTAACAGATGATGCCATCTTACCTCTTAATAATAACATGAATTTAATTCATAACAATTCTGCCCTCATGTTCTAATCACCTCCAAAAAAGGTAAGGCTTCCAGGAGGTGAGTAGGATATGCAGCAGGGATAGGATGGGGGGATAATTTCTATGTATGAACTGTAGGGAGACAAACATTTCAGACCATAGCAAATAGCTTTATTGTTACCATAAATTTGGGCATGTAATAACATACATTGAAATAAAATAGTGTAAAGTAGGCTAACAATTTGAGTTTCTCAACTGAACGTTTATAATTTCCTGAAGTATATGAGGTACTGCCTTCATGTAAACTTGTGTATCCATACAGAGGTGAGCAACAGTCAGGAGAGAAAGAGAGAGAGAGAGAGAGAGAGAGAGAGAGAGAGAGAGAGAGAGAGAGAGAGAGAGAGAGAGAGAGAAAGAGAGAGAGAGAGAAAGAGAGAGAAAGAGGGGGGAGAAAAGAGAAAATGTTGATCCACTTCTATTTAGCTCCTGTTTTCTCAAAAAGGTTCCATCCTCAGGTCACAGTAAAGCAGTAAATCTTGCTACAGTCATTTCACATACAATCATATAAACTTTAGTTACCATGTAAGAGAGAGAGAGAACACTGTAATTAAAACAAAATGCAAGCTATTCACTACCCTGTTTTACACAGTACATGTAGTATGGACTCAATGAACCAGACCCTTTATTGCAGAAAGCTGGATGACAGCTACACATCACACCTCATGGTGCAGGTCCCAGCGGCTCAGGTGGGCAGAGTGGGTACAAGGTCAAGGTAAACATTAAAACTCCACCTCTAGGACAATGGGTATTAGGCACAACTGAGAGTTCTTTTCCTCTACCCATTTATTTCCAACATGAGTGTCAAAATTTAGCAGGAAAGGAAGCATTATGAATGAAAAGAGATGAGTTGTATTGAAATGCTGGCAAATGTTGCCTGG